>JAITYT010000186.1:435254-448014 GCA_025433975.1 Liostenogaster flavolineata
TTCGAGATAACATTGTACGCGCGACCATAATCAAAATGATCCGAACCGCAACGGAATACGGCACGTGTCGATGCAACATTTTACGCGCGACCATAATCAAAAGCGATCTGAGTCGCAACAGAAATGTGGCGCGCATCGATGTAACATTGTACGCATGCCCATAACCGTTTTGTGGACCGTCCGACCATCAGTTTTTATAGAAAAAACGAACTTCGGTCAATTATATATTTTTTTCATTTTGTTCGATAACCTCTTGCCATATTTTTGGTAACTTGGTAATTCGTAATCGCAACATTGACCGGAAGTCATTCAAAAGAAAGCAAACGCTATCTAATTTTGCAAACCGAAATTACTTTACGAATACCCTCCTTCCACTCGCACTAAGCACAATATTTCTTTCACATATACTTACGCGATGTAACGTTGCGACGATCTAACTCATTACTTAATTTCTATAAAATTTAATAAACGAATCGCAAATAAGAGTTCTATAAAAAGTCTATATCGGCACTCAACGAATCAAAATCGACTCGACGCCTCTTTTTCGCATTTTACACGGAATTTCTTTCACGTATTCTTACACGATGTAACGTTCCAACTATAATTTCTGAAAAAAAAACAAATAAACGAGTCGTAAATAAGAGTTCGATAAAAAATCAATATCTGCACTCGACAAATCAGAATACGCTCCTGTTTTTCGCATTCCGCAGAAAATGAAAAGAATCGTAACATCGATACGCCCTTCCGATATATCGTAGCATTCGTTAACGAATAAATGTAAATAGGGTAGTCGATGAATATTAATATTGTACAAGCGAAAACAATTGATATCCGTGAAATTCCGTCGAGTAGCCAATTTCGGACGGAATCAGCGATTTAACGCGACAACGCATCGTAAATCCTTCCGATAGAATCATAAAAATTTTGGAACAGTATTACGATCGATTCTCCCATCGATCAACAGTAATTTAGCAGCCGCTTGAAAGATCTGCTATAATGTCCAAAGCCATCTCCAATTTTCTATTCCGTCGCACGAAATTTTAAATGCGAGAGCGTTATGCATTAAATCTCACTAGTTTAACACGTTCACGCCGGCGTATACTACCGGTGGCTCGCACTGATATGTCCCATTAGGCGGCTCATATCACTGGTAGCTCGCACTTGAATGTTTCATCAGGCGATGCGTATCATCAACAATTTAGTTCGTTTAGTAACTAGAAAAAAATGTCCATATTTTTCACTTTAATTCAGCGCCGCCCGATAAAGCAAAGTGCTCTTAGAGTAGCCGCCCATGGGAGAGAAATATGAATTGCAGCGCCGCCGTGAACGTTTTAAACAACTTTCTAACGTTAAACAAAGTATCGTTCTTATAACGTTACGGAGCGCATCTACTTTTCTAAGCTCCACACATAAAGAACAAACCCTTCGCCCGTTAGAATTCTCGCATTGTCCGACTAGTGCCGACGTGTTTACTTAAAACTTGAAGATTCCACTTGTATCGCAGTAGTTACGTATAATATGCCGTTGACGTTGCTAAGTGCGAACTTTTAAACGCGCAAATTTTAACTACAAATACGCAAACTTATGGCTGAAAAAAGGTTAAAACGGAAAAAAGAAGGTTCAAAGAAACAAAAGAAATTCAAAAAAGTTCACAACAAAGTCCAACTATAAGACGAATTTTTAAGAGTAAACATCTTAATGTCTGTCTGTTTCTCATTATTCCTAGCATCGAATCCAGAGATTGAAATTGTTAAACGCAATTGTATGTCTTGCAGCATTCGTTTTTGGATACTGTTCAATTGGTGAAATTACACGTAGAACTTTTTAACGATTTTCTATAAATTTTCCCCGACCCAATATTATAAATACTACATATGATAGTTTTTAAAATAAGTTTAGTAATTCCACAGAGTATAATATTTTTGAAAGCAAGTTCTTTTATACAAAGGTAAAGCACAAAAGCTACAAATATACCTTGTTTCACTCCTTTTTTTATGGGTTGCACAGACTCGACATACCTGTGTTAAAAATTCTTTTTACCGAAATAAGAAATTACGTTGAGTACAAGTATGTTTATGTCACCTTATAATCGCCCAGGTGGATCTTTTCCTGAAGTGCGTTTAGTGTGATAAATTACGACAGCAATGTTGATTTTCTCATTTGTAGAAGTAATATAGTCTCTTGATATTTCCCTCGGATGCAATCTAGACGTTATTTTTTTGCCTGAATTGAGATACACTATATAAGCATTAAAAAGAGCTCAATTTATCAAAGATAGTACTACTCTTTTTGTCCATTTTCGAGTTTTTCTCAAAATTTCAAAATATGATAAGTATCGATCAGCTCTGTCAATACCCTTCATACATTTATTGTATTCAAAAATATATTAAGGTTTAAAAACGTGTTTACCATATTTAATTTTCTTGTTGGTATCGATCATTTTCGCGTTTGTCTTGCCACACTTGTAGCAAAATATCACCTTTTACTCAAGGGAATTTAATTTTTTTTAAATCAAAATTATAAGAATATCAAACAACAAGCTAAAGATATATATGCGCACTAAATTCTGCAACATGTGAATTCGTTCGAATATTTTGTAATATTTAGTAACTACTGTCAGAACAAATAATTTTCAAAAGAAAGAGATAAAAGTGAGAAATATCGTTGCTTGTCTTTTACGTATCAAGATTGAAACACGAGAAATCTCGTGAGTGGTCGTTTAAATGTTGAGATCACTAGAGACCTAATGCTTTATCAAATCTGCTGCATTCAATGAACGTTTACTGAAACAAGGAACAAAATGAGGTCCAAAAATGGGAGTAAGAGGGACGAAAAACATAGTCCATGTTGACGCATTTCGACTTTCTTCTATTTGTGCGTGTTCCCATCGTAAACCGTCTCCTTAACGAGCCAACGTCAGCTAGGTTATAAAATTAAGGGAAAATGCCAAGTCCAGCCTATACTATCGCCACGCCTAATTTCGGCGATAATATTGCCTCGTGGATAGGCCTCGTATCTAAATTGAAGGAAGCTAAACAGGCGATCCCACAAACAGCCAACGTGGCGGCCAAAAGTCTTTTCACATTCCTGTAATTTGTATTGTATTGTAGTTCACGCCATTGTGGAAAATTATTGTTGTGCGATTTTAGGAGACGTAGGATTACACGAAATATCGATCGCCAAATAAATTACGCAGTAAACTCCCACGAGACCGTCGAGTCAACGGAATAACGCAGTATTATCAACGTATGAAATATTGCGAAGTATCATTCAATTATTAATGTCATTAATCATTCAGCATGCATATAATGTTCCGTCGATATCGAAATCGGGTGAATTGAAATTAACGTATTTATCGTTTCACCGAAGAATCGTGCCGCTCAAAACTCCGCGCAAACTCGGTCTGCTCGAGATAAAAGTGGCATCGCAAAGATAGTAAGTTGTGTAATATGACATGTCGGATTTCGCATAGTAAATGTGGTAATTTTTTCAATTTTTATTATGTCGGATTATTTGAAGAAAAAAAAATTGTAAAAAATTTATCACTTCAGTAACGAATTCGCGAATAAAGAAAAATCCGACATTTCATATTGCATGCTCTAATAGTTTCTTTTACATTGAAATTCACGTCTTGGATTAACAAAGTTTCCTTCGTCCACTCGACACGACTTTCCACGAATTTGCGTAGAAAGTCGTATCATCGTGCGTGACGTTAATCGACCGTGCAAACGACGTTCAATTACTAGTGACTAAACCAGAACAATCGGTCTAACTAAATCAATCCATGGCCTGACGATGATCCAAATAATTTCTATGCCTTCAAATGGTCCCCTTCTATCTTTAGCACCACTGTAGCCTTCTTACGAGCAACGAAAGCTCATTAAAACATAATTAAGACTTCCAATACGATTGAAAAAGACCTACGGCCGAGGGTGCCAACCAGTGTTTCTTCTAGTTTTTAGTGACCCATGTGCGCATTTTTCAATGTGTGTGTCAAAAACAAAAATCTTTGTGCGGTAATTAAAATTTTTTTACATACGAACGAACTTGCCTTGTAAAAATATAATCGGAATCTAACTTTTTTCAACCTGGAGGTTAAATACAGGTTTATTAATAAATTAACAACAGAGTTTACATAGTTGTTTTTCAATATAAAAAATTAATTAGCGTTATAGCGATAGCAAAATTTTGTTGCGTGCACAAATATTTTTCACGTGCGCTATGTTTAAAATCTAAATGCACGCGCACAAACGCACACCTTCGAGGAAACACTGGTGTCAAGGATGGAAGGCGCGACAGACAATTTTTATTCGCCTAATGCAAAACCACAGTAATCAGTCGACGCCTAGATGAGAATAAATTGACGGATTGAAAACATGATGATGAGTGGATCGAGTACTGGTGAAAGAAAGGAATAAGAAGGGAAACGATGAAAATTGTAGATCGTGAAGAAAGCGATCGAGAGGGAGAGAGAGCGAGCAGAAACAAATTTGTTAACGTTGCGGAACGAAGAGAATAAAAGTGAAACCAAGAGGGATGAAGGTAGGAAAACTGAGACTGTGAAGAAGAAAATGAAGATGGAGAAAGACCTGGGAAATGACGAAGAAAAGGGTGAGTAGAAGCGGAGTAAAGGGAGAGTAGGGTCCATCGCGTGGAAGGGCTCAACGAGGAGAGAGAGAGAGAGAGAGAGAGAGAGAGAAGGAGAGTGAAGAAAGTCGAGTGGTATACGGACAACGATGAGAGGTTCCACCAGGGCTAAAGTGGCATTAAGTTGACACACAAAGAAGGACGGGCTTAACGTCTGATAAAGCTGACGAGCAAACATGCTTTTTGTCCTCGCGTACATCGCCACAACATATAACATTGTATGTTGCTGTTTCGTGCAATACGTTGGCCGCAATAAAGCCACGCGAACGAGCGACTCCATGCGCGTGAAACCGCTGATGCCTTCAAAGAGTTTATCAACAGTAGAGACTGTTATAGAGTATAACCGTGAAAAGATTTCGATAGAATAGTGATCTTTAACGTAGGTCCTAAAATCGTGTCGAATCGTTCGATCGCGTCAGTTCGAGCTTCTTCGTCAATTTGCTCGGTTTTTAATTCAGACGCTGTCTTCTTAGGGTAGATCCCCTTTGGCTCATGCTCCCGCGTTTTCATAGTTGAGATTTCGCGATTCTTGATAAAATTATGACAGCTTAGATGCTGAGTTCGGAAATGAAGCAAAACCGATCATAACCTATCCGCCATTTTCGAAGATATAAGAAATAAGGAAAAACATTGCAAAGTTTTGAAAGATTGTGTAAAACGGTAGAACAACCACTGAAAGATACATACAAAATCGAGAACTACGAAATATCCGATACTCTAACTTTATAGTTTTGTAGCTCGTTCGTGTAGACACCCAATCGATACATCCTATTCATTGAACAGATCACCATCACAATTTCTCACAAGAAAAGACTCACGTTTCCTAAACCATATACTCCATGTCATCAACAGCTATTAGGTCTATCGGAAAGTTTCATTACATAATGTTATCACAAACTTCAACATTGACTCCTTCGATCATTACATTTCTATGTATTTGTTCGATATATACGAGAAGAGATGGTCAGCAACCACAAAAATTATATTATTCGGTAAATATTAATTAATCTATAGAAAATGTATTGGTTTCTTTTCATTCAAAAACGCAAGGCCCGGCGCGAGGCAGGTTCAGCGCGTTCTCCGGAACCCGGCCTCGCATTTTGAAAGGTATAGTAGATTGAATATTCGAGTGTGTGTAGAAAATGCAATCGCATAATCTATCAATCGATGACAACTGGCTGCACACTGACATGAGTGCGAGATTTTCTCTCCCAACTTTCCATTGAAATATGCTGATATTGCAGCATGTTTCAGACGTCAACATTAAATGTTGACATCAAAGGCTGATACGACTGCAACAGGGGTGCAGAGGATATTAAGTGATAAGGAAATTACTCGATTGAAAAACACCGATACAGAATGATTATACCATAAAGTAATATATTTTTATAAGCAAGACATTTTTATAATAGCGATGATTCAGTTTGAAAAAGTAACAAAAATCGGCAAAGTTCAGTGTAACTCCATAAAGTCCGCATATATTAGAAACTATTTCATATAAGAAAATCGAAATGCTTTCAGAGAAATGTACTTTTTATGAGAAATTAAACTGCATCAATAATTTTTTTGCGAAAATTATAATTACAGATTTTGTACTTTCATTAAATTTTTCGCCCCTTGAAAGTGAATTATGGATGCGAGAAAAAATCGTCAACAAGCCAAAAACGATTTACATCTCCGTCTATTCTATCAATAAAAAGCGAAATAGCAAAAACAATAAATTTTGATATCGTAATCAAAGATTTGGCGGCAAAACAAACGAAAAAAAAATTTAATAATCATCTTACAAAAAATATATAATATTTAACAACCTTTGTACTCAAGTATAATAAATAATTTCTCATTGTGAAATTTAAGTATGGAAGTATTGAATGTGTATTCTGACCCTACCAAATTTTTGAACCCGGGGCCGCAAAAGGTCACGCCGGCCCTGAAAAAACGACAGAACTTTCCGGTAGACGTAATATTATGTTTCGAAGCATTGGCAACCATCTTTAAAATTAAGTACGCGTCAATTTGTAAGAAGTTTCGTTTCATCGCGTCTATCAGAACGAGTCGTTCGATCGCGACCGGCTCAAGACGCAAACATACGAAAATGCCTCAAACGCGTACCAACGCGTTATCGAAACGGCGTTTGATCGATTAACGACAAAACCGCTATCCGATCTACGCGTGCGAAATCACGTATCGATTCCTATAAAATTCGATGGCGTGTTCTGCGTCGTAATTTCTCCGCTGATGTTTCTAGTCTTCATCGCTGTTGTTATTCGCATATTCGCGCGTTCGAAAAGTAATTATAGAGGAAACAGGGCGCAGCGCATCCGTGCAAAAAATTAACGCACTTCGATGCGTCTAAATGGCAGCGTCCTGCCTCGTTATCGAGTTTCACGTTCGTTAGCCATTGCCCGCTTCTACTTTTCCTTTTTTTTTCATTGTTTCGATCTGCAAAAAATAGCACAAAAATTTCTTTCTTCTCTCTTTCTCTCGTACTTTTTATATGGAATATCAATTTACACACACAACACACGTCGATGAAATTAACACGCCAATTAATCTTCGCAAAATTTACTACTTCGATGGACATCATCCTGTCGGTGTTCGATGAGCTCGACACGTCATTATTATTCTCGTCAAACGGCAAAAAAACCATGCAAATCGTACGCTCTTCTATTGTCGAATTAAACTTCCTAGAACGACAGAATTGACTTTCATCAAAATTGTCCGCAATTGGTCGAATCGTCGATTTTAACCTGTTAACTGATTAATTTTAGTGGTGTGAAAGATGTTGTAGGAATGACACGCTCGAAGTAGAACAATTCGATGTACAACTTGTGATATTAAGACTGCCAATTCTGCAGACTGTCCCCTTAGCTCGAAAAACGATCGAACGAAGGAACAAATCAGAGTCTGTGTTGAAGTATTAGTTAAATGAATAGCGATGAGTGAAAATGAATCCGATTGGGGAGTGACAAAGTGACAGTGAAAGTGAGAGTGAGAACGGGACTGCGTCGTGGCCCGAAGGTTTCCGTATTTATACACTGGCACCTGAAACTTGTGACGCAGCCTGCGAAGTCTGCAACCTGCATTTTGGAGCAGCGGCCAAGAAGTGCCAGCACTCATGGAAATAACACAGTTTAGGATCTTTAAGTCGCATTTCCTTATCCAAAGTCAGTCTGCAATGAGTATTTGGGGGGAGGGGGTACGTTCCTCCCCACTCGACGGCAAGTACACTCGTGCAGCGACCAAGAAGTGCCAGCACTCATAGAAATAACACAGTTTAGGATTTTTAAACTCGCATTTCCTTCTCAAAGTCTGCAACGTATATTTGGAGGGCGGAGGGTGTACGTTTCTGTTCACTTGATGGTTAGTATGCTCCAACAAGTGCCAACACTCAGAGGAATAACACAGTTTAGGACAGTTTAAACTCGTACTTCCTTGTCCAAAGCACGCCTAACCCAGGTTGGAATTCGTCACCCCTCTCCCTCCCTCTACTGTCATAAGCAAGCACGGTCGATCTCTGACAATGAGTGCGAGAGACAGAGATGTAACGACATCTGCCATCTTGCTATCATTGATTACCTTCTTAATCCTTTAGGTACGGTGGTTCGTTTCACTAATGTGCCGCCTGTGACCGGGACCTCGCACCAAAAACCATACAAGAGGAGCTGCTGTGTTTAAATAAGCTCGCGACGCCGCCGGCTATAGCCGGCGTCCGTCTCTGCGACTCACATTGTGGATGTCGGATATATCCAGCGCTCGTACAGACAAGCGATCGGATGGATGCCGGATATATCACATTCGTATAGAAATGGTTGGTGGTGCTACCATTCCTTCTCCGAAGTCAAATAAAATCCGGAGGCGGGTAAAAAAGTGACTTCCAGATCTTCTGTACGAGACGACACCGTGTTGGCTCTTCAACGGATTCAAACGATCGAAATCAAAGAGAATAATGACGCAAGAAGCGGGAAACTCCGACAATCCCAAAACGAACGTCGATGGATTCGCAAAGCGGAATCGGTTGAAACGGAGGTGGAGGAAGTTGGAACGCAACGATTCGACGGACATCTGAAACGTGCAAACGTGCAAACGCGCAAATCATCCGTCTGTGCGTTTGTAATCGTCTACGAGCAGGCAAGCACGAGGCTAATTACCGCGGTATCTCGTGGCAAAGCGTCTACTACCGTGGCTGTTGCCGTCTTACGACCCGTCGATCATGCCAACATTCGATTTCGATCAGGCTTCGTCGTGGTAGCTTTGGAAGCCGAAGACGAGCTAATTAATTAACGAGCAATCGACTCGTGGGGTGCTGAGGTATAGCTGGAATCAAGGATCTCTTCGCGATAAGCGCTACGACGCGACACGAGGCTCCATTCGAGGGCGTCGATCTCCTTTCTGAATCTCAAGGGTGTCTCGGGGTAATAGGCGTCTTTTACTACGAGCGTCAACATTTTTTTACGGTCTCTGCGATTCGAAATGTTTAGAGATCCAAATATTAGAGGCTTCGGAAGGTAACGTCGTAGTTTTTCGTCAAATTAGAAGAAACGATTTCATAATGTATTTTTAATTCGAATCAACGATGCAATTACCCTCGTTAGCGATCATCTTCTACCAACTAATAAGCAAAGTTGGTATTAAATTTAGTATAAATCAAAATAAATAAATAGTAAGTATTAAACAAATGTTGATATACGCAAATACGACTTTCCGGTCCCTCTAATACTTTGGAAATTGGATATTGCCATTGCGAAATTGAAAATATTAATCGAATGCGTCATTTTCGAAAGGTAATTTTTTACATAATGTAACGTATATACGCCATGCTGTACAAAATTTTCAAAAATTAATATATTTTGTATCAATTAATTGTGCACACGGAAGAATGCTTTAAATAACTGATCACTTGACAAGTTAAGTCCTGGAATTCCATTTCAACAAACTCAGCAAATCCAACAAATTCAATAAATCAAAAAATCGTATGAGACCTGCGTACGGGTCTTCTGGACAAATTCTTGAATCAAACACCTCGCTGATAAACTTCTGTACATCTTCCACAAAGGAGACAAAACGTGGCGCGCTTCATCGCGATAAGTTACAATAACGATTAATAAGAAGTGAAAGAAGACAAAGCTAACATCTTCATCGTGCATTCTTCATCTACGTATATGTAACCCAAAACACTTCGAAACTAGGTAAGGTCTATTTTTGTATAATAAAACATTAGTTATTTGTCCCCTTAACACTCTCATTTCGTCCTCGTAATAAACTCGTTTCTCTGTTTTTGCTCGACCAAAACGTTCAGCGCCTGACGTTTTCATTTCATTCTGGACTTTTTCTCTACTTATTCGCATTTTGCTCGCGTTGAATTTTTCCCTGTGTTAAAGTAGGAGAATCCACGTTTCGCAAGCCCTTTCGAGACGAAAGTGAAAATAATATAGAAAAGGAAGAGCTAACAATTGACACGCTTGCGCGGGCAACACGACCTCATGACTATCGAGACTTGTCGTAACTCGGTCGAGACAACGACGCTTGTTTTTGAAAGGCCAAATGCCGCATTCTCGAGTTCGTCCTCAACGAACGACAGACAGTGACTTGACCGAATTTACACAGAGAATAGCCGCGCTTTCAAAGGTGTAGCACCGCGTTGTGAGAGTCGCGACAATAGCGTTCACTTACGCCTTGCGTATTAAAGAAATGTTAAAATCCTTTACGTCATAACTGTCTACTTTCTCTCTCTCTCTCACACACACACACGCATGCACTTAGGCTCTTACATATTAAAGAAATATTAAAATGCGCCAATGCAACATTATTTTCCGATCTTTGAAACAAATAATTTTATAATATATTACAAACATATTATATGTCCTTAACCGCAAAAAAGGTCCTTACTTTCAAAAAGTTTCGCGTTATGCAGTCAGGAAAAATTCCAAAGAAATGCAAAGAATAAAAGAAAGAAATACGACATCGATTCTTCCGTGGCCTCCTGCAAGATTCCTTGAACCCTCAAAATTAAAAAACGGAATTGTCCGGACGGTCGGTCGTATCGTTTCACGGAGCACAGGACGGCGTCGTCGTCGTCGTTGTTGTCGTCGTCTATCGAAAGAAAGGAGGGGAGCACTGATGGTACTTACTATTTTAAAAGCTCGCTCTCGATTCGCTATTGTTCAAGAATTCCTGCGCTTGACGTACCGTATCGTCAACAATTTTACTGCCCGGCCATTTTACGTCAAAACGAGTCGACCGGGCATACATTTTTTCCTCGTTGTTGTTCGCGACGACGTCGTTAAGATCATACGATCCGCCAATATCGAGGCGAAATGACGAGGGGACTGAAAAGTATGTAAATAAGGATCAACGTTGTAGCGAGTGCCGTCTTCATCTCGTCGTTATTTGGCCCGATTGTCGTCGTTCTTGTCGACATCCTCGTATATCCTCCGTTCCTCAGGATCGAAACGACGACATGTTTTGCTCGCGCGTAATGAGAAGAATCTCTACGCGAACATAAGCGTCTCTACATTTCTCAAGGAAATTTGAGTAAGTCCTTAAAGTCGATTCGAACCTCTTGACTCGTCCTTTGCGCGGAAAGAATTTCGCGGAAAGGCGTCGAGCGAAAAAAACGACGATCATTTTGTCCCTTACAAAAAATCAATCGCAACGCGTAATAATCTCGAAGATCGAGTAACAAATGGAAACGTTCGTAATTTTCGAATTCGTTGTTTCGATCTTTCAACCTTGTCTCAATGTCTACCTCAACGTTCCAACATTGTTCACGATGACACGTAGACGTGTATATTAAGAAGATAAAAAATTCCAAAATTATAAATACTTACACTTTCAATCGTCAATGAATTAAACTACGTGATCTTTAGAAATTTATTATTACAAATTTCATTGACCGACGCTCAAGACTGAGTGCCGAAAGGCACCTTTTTAATGTATCGAAAATGGAGACGATCGATCGCTATGGAGTAACAAATGGAAACGTCCGAATTCAGCGATCTTCCATCCTCGTGTCACCATGCGTACGCGTGCATCGAGGGGACAAAAATCTCAATTGTGAATGTTCACGCTTCGATCGTCGATACTTATATTTTTGATCACTAATGCCTACGCTCTCGATCATTAATGGTTACTCATTTAATTGGTAACACATTAAACAACGTAATCTTTTCGAAGTTCATCGAATCCCTTAAAACGTCTAATTATGAATTCTGTATTCGAAGAATTTCATTGGCAGACGCGCACGACTGAATTCTAAGGGGAACCTTTTTTAAAGTATCGAAAATGGAGACTATCGATCGCCATGGAGTAACAAATGGAAACGTCCAAATTCAGCGATCTTCCGTCCTTGTCTCACCATGCGTACGTACGATGACACGTAGACGCGTACATCGAGAGGACGATAAATCTCGATCGTTAATGCCTACGCTTCCACCTCCCGCACCGACTCCACCCTATCTTCGACCTTTCGCGATTTATGTCGTTGCAGGTACGTTTCGCGATGCGCCCTCGAAAACGTTTCGCGGTTTAATTTACGACGTGGTCGCGAAAGGAATCGGCCGCTTTTGATACGGAAATCGGCAACTCGATTTCGGAAACCTCGCGTTACCGTCGCGATAAATTCGAAAGAAAAGACATAGTCGACGGCTCCGTGATATTTTCGATTTCGTGAATTGTTCCGTCGTCGTCTTCGTCGTTCTTCTCTTCCTTTCTTTTTTATCGTCTACTTTCAGTACGTTCATCGATCGATTAATAGAAACAACGAGACGATGGACGACAATTTTCAACGGACTGATTTTTGTAAAGCACACGACGCGCCAGCCATCGACTGACTCTACTTAAACTTTGAAGCTGACCCGTCTACGTACCTCTGTACAACACCTATTCACTCGTGTGCTTGTCCAACACACATCGCAATCTTCTAACTTTTTCACATATATTAAGTCTATCGGAAAATTCCATCAAAAATGTCTCAAGTTTCAATATTGATTCCTTTTTACATTTGTTTTACACACGTTTTACGATATTGACATTTTATTTTACGTATCTTTACAACACTTCAAAAACATAATTTATGCGATTCAAAACATTTTTTACAAACATAAATTACAAA
>JAITYT010000186.1:448436-459320 GCA_025433975.1 Liostenogaster flavolineata
GAAAATTGCGTCTTCTAGAGGCTTAGTTGAAATGGAATCTTCTCGTTTCATTTCATTTAGAATGAATTTAATCTTTCGACACTTTTTTATAACCTTGTAATATCCCTGAGGAATAAACAATAAGTTGTTTTTTCTGAACGCTATTCCTCCATATCTATTTGAAACTCTCAAAATGAGACATATGTCACTTTCAAAATAAATGGCTCATATATATAGTCCGATTTCGGCTGCCAAGAAATCAGAATAAGAGAAAATCAGAACATCAGAACAGTCGGACAAATAGTACGCGCAGCGAGTCGGGTCGGGTGAAATACAGTCATTTCCTCGTTTTAAAAAGAGTATTTAATTAATACCTCTCGGTAAACCACGATTCATACATTAGATTCTTTAATTAAAAAAGATAGAACTCTCCGATAGACCTAACATATTAGGACTGCAAAGTTCCGTCAAATGTCACTTCAAGTTTCAACATTGATTCTTTCGACCATTGCGTTTCTACGTACGTGCTTGATGCATCCACAAAGAGTTACTAACGATGGAAATCATACCGTCCAATAAATATAAATTAATGTATGGAAAATGTATCAGTTACTTTTAAATCAAAATTGTATTTTTCCACGAAATCCGAAAGGACTCGCACGTCTCGAGAACGTACGTATTCGAATTTTTTCTTACACGACGCGAACAAAACGAGATAAATATTTCCTCATTATCCGGGAGAAAACGAAAGAATGTCTTCTCTCGTCGAATCGCAATTGTAGACAGCTCTAGCGATCGAAATCGTCTCGTAGAAACGAGCAACCGTTAAAGCGCCAAGAGGAAGGAATCCGACGTTACTGCGGAATCTGAATGTAAAGTGCTCTCGCTCTCGTCTTTGTCAGTTCGAGGAGTCGTCGGTAGGCATGGAATATCGCTCGATCGCGAGTCGAGTTTGCACGAGGTGCTCGAAGAAAACGGTCGGGATTCTTCTCAAAGTATACGCGACTGTAGGTTGAATTATCCTTAGCAATACATTAATCGTCGCTCGATTGTTTCAACTTTCTCTTTTCCTTCTTTTTCCTTTTTTCTTTCTTTTTTTCTCGCGAGTCTTCGACACTTTGCAAATCAAGGTCCATTGTTTTATCGAAGAATGCTTTTGATCGGAATAAACGGAAGGACGATCGCTTAATTCGATGGCAGACGCGAGGACAGCCGCGATTGTAATTAGAATTGAAATTCGCTCGTTTCGAAGATAATCGGAAGCATCGGTGTCGATCGACGACGTTATTACGATATCTCGCAGCGATTACGCGAATAATTATCGAAATTTCATCGTGTCGGACGACTGGGTGCTCGTTCGCGCGAGATTGGAAAAATAATTACCGTGGATTCCGCCGGTAGGAAGAGGAAAAAGCAGCGTTTGTTCTGGGGTACGATCTAATAGTGATAAGTATTAAATAGAAGTATTAAGAAAAGTATAAATAGCATAAGTAGTATAGAAAATAAACGCAATGTTCGAGTGTCGCAACAAAATTCGCTTCTTCCGATACTCGCAATCATTCACTCGCTCGTCTTCGTTCCCACAGTAATAAAAAGTGAAAAAGGCAACGTTCGTCTAGAGAATAATTTGATAATGATAAAAATATTAACAGTGTAAAGGTAAAAGTGTAAAAAGAAACGAATTTTTCGAGTGTCGCAATGAAACTTGCCCTTCACACTCATTTATTCGCTCGTTCGTCTCTTCTTTTCTATAGTGATAGAAAGAGAAAAAAACAGCGATTGTCCAAGGTATAATTTAATAAAGATAAAAAGTATAGATAGTTCTTCTTGCACTCCACTCTCTCACTCGCCCATTCATTTCTTCTTTCCAACAATATATAGAAAGAGAAAATCGAGACTCGATCTTCGATGGACGTTTCGATGGCCGTTTCGATTTTATTCGAAGTATTCAAAGTACGTCCCGCATCGAGGAGTTCGCCTTAAGTATCCATAAAAAAGTAGTATCAGTCCTATAACGAGTTATAAAAATTCCTTTTCATCATTTACTTCTAAACTATCCGTGCAATTCTGTGCATTTTTACTTCCCCATCGAACGGAGTCTATAAAGAACCACTCTTGATCGATGAAAGAAATCTCTTGATGCGTAAGACGCGAAAGTACAGCGCGGTGGTTTCTACTCGACGTAAAACTTTCGACGTCACGTTAATCGAACATAACGAAGAAATTAAAATTATTTAAGGAGGATAGACATTATGGTACGTGTTTTTTAAACGGAACAGCATTAAACGAGATCGTTGATGACTGATAATAAATCAACTGTGACAAACGTACGTTCGTACTGTTACGATACGCACCGTGAAACTACACACATCTATCGAAGCAACAAAATCGTGCGCAATTTCTAGTAATCGCGATCCTAGAACAGCGTTGACTAACTGTTAGTGATTTAACGTGCGACGCCTGGCTCAAAGCCTTCATCTACACGGCCCCCATGGGCGCGGGATTGGGATACGCCCGATCAACGCGTATTTGCTACAAATAAAACTACCAGATTGTCGTGGCTGTAGGACCAACGACCTCTCCGGAGCGAGCCACTTTCCAAAGCTCTTCCGGCTCTAGAGGCCGGCGCCCAAGCTGATAAACGCAGCTCACACGTCGAGACCAGCAGATCTCTAAGCAGCATTTACCTATAAACCACTACCCCTGCTCGCAATCATCATCCTCTGAAGTATGATATACACGCTAACTTTACATCTCGATTCTGACTCCTCTTGCTTACCGTTCCCCGGACAACCCCGACTCCCGCGGTGCCAGCTTAAGATCGCTGGTGGGATCTCGTTGCCAGATGGGGCCCTACAACCCCGGCTCTGACGGACCCATTCATTCAATCTCAGTTCTATGTATAAAACAAAACTCAGCGTTGCAGTTCATTTAAAACAAAATCACGTTTGCTGTTCTCTGTCTCTATAACGTCTCCCATTTACGTCTCCACCAATAGCATTAAGACTACAGATGACTCCCATCAGGGGGGTAGAACAGCGTTGAGCGGGATCTTATTGTAGATAATTATGAGGTCCTGGGAGTCTTCAAAGACGCGTGCGACGTTACGATCGTTATAGAAAACAACGCTGGTCTAACGCGATAAGATTTCATTTCCTTTTCACGCTCGACGAAGTCGTAACTACGAGCCCGTGATATCGTGGAAATAGTGCGGTTTGTCACGTTGAAAATGGTCTTCCCCCGTTTCACGGGAGTTGGGTCGGAAGGGCGGAGGGTGGCCTAGCGGCGGGAGAGGCGGTACGGCCCGTGCGCACGACGATCAACGATCATTTCCAGAGCTCGAGAGACGCCTAGTGGCGGCACAACGCGCCAGAGATGAACGGACTCGTCCATCGTGACGAACGATTACCAGCACGAGTACGAGAGAGAAGCCAAACGAAGTCAATTAGGCAAAAGGGGGAAGAAATGCGATCAAGACTACATAAAAAGCAGCAATTCTAGAAAACAGAAGAGAAGATAAGAGAAGAAGAAAAAGAACCGAGAGAGAAAATGACGTCCACATTGTGCACGCTGGACATTATATCGTAGAATACCTGCTCGCCAAGCAAAACTCCAAAATTCCTTTATTCCACAAATATTCTCGGCGATACGAGCCGTGCGCACGACGATTAACGATCATTTCCCGGGTTCGAGAGACGCCTAGTGGTGGAACAATACACCAGAGATGAACCTGTACCACGTAGAAACGAAAGAACGAATAGGAGGTAGATAGTTGAGCGGGAGCGAGCGAGAGAGAGAGAGAGAGAGAGAGAGAGAGGCCAAGCAGAAATCGAATAAAAAAAAAGAAAAAAGAAACGCAATGACTACTTACTACTACGTAAAAAGTAGCGATGCTGGAAAAGAGAGAAGGAAGTACACAGAGGAGTGAGGAGTAGGAGATGGAAGAGGACAGTCAAGAGGCATAAATGAAATTTACAGGTGCGCGAAGAGAAGAAGAAAAGAAGAAGAAAACCGAGCGAAAGGATGATGGCCGCAACGTGCACGTGTGACATTACATAGTACAATACCTGCTCGCCAAGCAAAACTCCAAAACAAACTCCTTTATTCCTCGAATATAGGCGGCGTTGCGCGTCGCGCGGAACCACAATCCCCGCACATGTATCAAGCTGTCCGCGACCCGCTCTCTAATTTGCATTTCAACGCTTGCCTCTCGTCCATTATTACCAGCGGAACAGCTTGGTTGAATTTCACAGACGCATTCCAAGCCCCCCAACCACCCTCCCAACCCCATCCCCCCCGTTCGACCCCTTCCTTCGTCGTTCCTCGTGGTATCGCGCCACGGCTGACTCTCCGAACCCCATCTCTCCATCGCCTTTTCGACCCTCTTCCCAAATTCGCGCGCGTGCGCGAGCTTCTTTCTCCTCGACTCGTCCCTTTTCGACCACTTTACACGATGCACCTTACCTTCCTGCCGATCCTCTCTTTCCCGCGCTTTCTTCCTCCTTTTCTTCCTTCTTCTCTTTATTCGCACTTAGCTGCTAGGCTTCTTCTCGCTTCGCGGTCCCGTTTCTCCCATCTTCTTGCGATCTCTTGTCCTTGGCTTCCTTTTCTTGTCTCTCTCGTTCACCCAGGTGTTCAAAGTCCAGAAATGGCTCGGTGTTAAAGAATTTTCTCTTTCTCTGCCGCTCTGTCTCTGTCTGTCTGTCTGTCTGTCTGTCTGACACTCCCTTATAGGAAAGACGAGAAGATGCGCAAACTCGGTCCCTCTCCTTCTCTCACCGACTATCTCATCATCTAAAATATCCGTGGGTTAAACGCGCGGATTTCCACGGCCAAGGCAATCTCGATCTCTCCGGTAGGTTTTTACCAGCGACGAGAAATCCTCGAGGATATCCGATCGTGGGATAGGCGTCACGCGATGACGACTAATGGTAGCTCGCTCGGTCGGAGAGCGCTCCCAGCCGAACGCTGAAAAGAAGATGGCATTTTAGACGAGATGAAATTTGTTTTCAGAGGAACGGCTAGGTGCGATCATATGCGTCGCTTAGGAGGCGCCCAAGTTCCGTCGATTTAGATCAGTGATTTTCGAGCGACGAAGGGATTCCTCGCCTTCTTCCACTGTCAAATCGACGTATCGAGTTCTCTTATCGTTCTCATCGAGTTCGTTAGATATCTCGTCAAACGTTTCGTTAAGTGTTTCGTTAGTTATTTCGTTAGACGTTTCGTTAAATATATAGTATTGTCAGACGTTCGATGTGGCCGAATAATTGTAGGGACGCTTCTGTGTCTGTTTGAAGGCAGAAGCAACCCGGTCTGCCAAGACAAATTAGCGATAAAGATATGAAAATCTATGGTTTCCCCTAATTCTTCGCTATTCTGGTTTATTTCTTCGTTGTTTCATTTTTCAAGACTCAGTGGAATTTATTTCTATCCTCCTCCTTATCTCAACGATAGTTGGCGCCTTTAGAAGTGTGATATTTTTTCGTTATAATTAACTTTACTCCTTGATTATTTGCTTTCGTGTTACTCGTCTAAAACAATCTACGCTTTTCTCGAGTAATATAAAATATCGAATTATTTAGAGAAAAAGAAAAATTGACTTTCCAAATTTCTAAACTTTTAAACCAACATCTAATCACTCGAGCAATCAATTCGCGAATAAACTTGTATACTCTTTCAGTATTAACATTTATAAAGAGTATTATTAATAATTAAAAATCTTTCTTACTCGGCGTTGTTATTTTTACGTTTAACGCGATCTTACAAAGCGCATTACGCTTACTCATATATAATTTTGGCATTCATGTGTGGGTGTGTGGGTGTGAATGTATGTATATGTGCTCGTGATCGCGTATAAACACGAAGAAAACAGCCGGAAACGAAGACAGGAAATCAAGTTCGCCCGAAATCGTTCCTTCGCTCGTTCGTGGAAACGATTTTCCGGCGTTGTTATCCGTGTATTACCATGCGACGAAAATTCATTTATTACGTTTTCTTTCCGGCGCATTTGCTTCGCTGTTTCCTCCATGCTCCGAGACGTAAGCGATCGTTAACGCGTCGACTACTCCGACGATCATCGATTATGAACGCTTTGCTCGTCGCGAGGCTGCAAACAAAAGGACGATATATCGCTATTCAGGGCAATAAGGAACAACTTTTACGTTCATGGAACGTAAACATCAAGCATCCATCGTTTTCACTGTCTCGTGGCACTCCAACATCGAACATCCATTATTTTCACAATCTCGTGGCACACAAACATCGAACATCCATCATTTTCTGTGTCCCGTGGCACTCGACATCGAACATCCATCATTTTCATTGGCTTGTGGCACTCAAACATTGATCTTCCATCGTTTTCGTAGTCTCGACACATGCAAACATCGAACTTCCATCGTTTTGACAGTCTCGTGGCACGCAAACATCGAACTTCCATCGACTTCGCAGTCTCGTGGCACGCAAACATCAAACTTCCATCGTCTTCCGAGTCTAGATGCACAGAAGCATCGAACGTCTGGCGCAAGCCGCGTTTCGCGAATCCCACCATGAAGATATTCGGTTCTCGAAGCGATGCGAACCCACCTTACCACCGTTTTTCATGAGAACAGAGGACATCCGGATGGAAGGAATGGAAAGGGGCGCTCCGTATTTCTCGTTTCTTGTCGCGACGCTTTTATTAGGAGACGTTGGAACGCCATGGAACCGCGCGCGCGAGAAAAAACGCGACTCGAAGCTACGACAAAAGGAAAATAGGATTACCAGCCTGGCGTAACCTCCAAGGAGAAGCGTTTCTTCGTCTCCCCTGTCTACGTTTTGCGTTCCTTCGAGAATCCGTTGTTTCTTTCCCTCCCACGCGTTCTTCCTTTTTCCCCGTTCCTTGTTTTCAGCTCTCCATTTCCTCTCGTTTTTTTTTGTTTCTTTTCTCGACTCCTCACTTATCTTGTTTTTCTTCAGTTCGTAATTCTAAACGATTGAATTTTAGATAGGAAATCGCAGGCACGAGAAACATCACTCAAGCTGTGATATTGGGAAAATAGGATTACCGATCTAACATAACCTCCAAGAAGGACTCTTTCTTCCCCTCCCACCCCGTCTTTATTTGCAGCCCTGCTTTTCCTTTTGTTGTCTCTTATTTCTTTCTCAACTTCTCACTTGTCTTATTTTTCTTCAATTTGGAAATTTTCAGTTTGAAAATCTTTAGTTCGTGACTCTAAACGATCGAATATTAGAGAAATAACGCACGCGCGAGAAAAATCATGGCTCGAAGCTGCGACAAACGAAAAATAAAATTACCGACCTAACATAACCTCGAAGAAAGACCATTTCATCGTCTCCCCAGACTATTTTGCATTCCTTCGAGAATCCGTTGTTTCTTCCCCTACCACACGTTCTTCCTTTTTTTTCGACCTTGTTCTTAGCCTTGCTTTTCCTGCCCTTTTCTTTTATTCTTTTCTCGACTCCTCACTTGTCTTATTTTTCTTCAATTTTGCAATCTTCAGTTTGAGTATCTTTAGTTCGTGACTGTGGACGATCGATCTTTCGGATGCGAAACACGAAGTGCGATCCACGTCGAACTCTGGAGATAGAATTAACAGATAACACACTGAAAGATGCAGACTAGTTTGAATCTATCGCTAAGGTGATTTCGCGAACTGTAAAAAAACGAATTTATTAGAAGGACTAAAAAGTAATGTCGTTTTAGCGCATATCAACGTTTCTTTGATACTATTGGGTTAACAAGAAAGTAATTTCGGTGTTTACAAATAAATGGCGTTGTCTTTTTATTCAATGACTTCCGTCAGTGTTATAATTACGAATCACGAAATTGCCAGAACGATGGTAAAAGGTTATCGAACAAAATGGAAAATATATAATTGATTAAAGATCGTTCTTTGTATAAAAAATTGAGTTTGGTTTCGCACTTAAAAACCGAAATTACTTTTATTTCAGTCCAATAACTTTATTCAAGATTATTAATATATACTTCTCGACATTTTATTGTTCAGATCTTAACGACATCGCACGGGATCAATTGCAAATATGAAGAAATCGTTAATAGTCGAGTGTATTTATCGTAGAAGTCGTTTACCAAAAGAGTTATGGATTTACTGGGGCGAAAAATAGGTAGAACAAGAGAAAAAACAAAAATCATGCACAACACCGCTCGACCTTACCTTTGTTCGAAAAACTTGCTTTTTCGTCAAGCGCTTTATTCACCTCGTAAGCAAATATATAGATTTTTATGGAAATCGAACTGCGTCACGATCTATGCATGGTCGTAAAAATTGTTCGCGAACGCTTTAACCAAACGTCAAATATTTGACAAACGTTAGTGGCCATCGATCTAATCACTCGTAAGCGTCTACAGCCAATTTACGCATGTCGTTGTCGTTGGATCGCAAGTGGGTGAAAAGGCGGAAAAAGTGAACTCTTTGCCGCAAATATGTTCGTATTGCATACGATCCTAAATCAGGCCTCATCGACGATACAAAGACCCATTGATGCGTACTATACGCCTATGAAAAACCTACTCCTGGGATCGAGATTCTCGACAATCGGGAAAATCGCAAAGAACGTCACCGGAATGAAATCAATTCGTCGTTTTCTCGTTTCCGTTCCTCTTCCTCTTTCTTCTATTCTACTCCTTGTACTTCTCCTTTTTCTTTGTTCGTTTCAGCCTGGTTTTCCTTTTTCCCGATGTTGTGTTCCTGCTAAGGCACACTTGTTGCTCCATCATGGCAGACTGGAACTGGGAGAATCGATTCGATCGATATCCATCGACGCAAGGGACCACAGCAAGACGCGATCCTCTCAAGCGTATCACCAAGTTTCCACGTCTAGCAAGAGCCGGGTCGTTAAGGTCTTCTCTTTCTGCTGGAAGCTGGACCACGACCTCGGACTACTGACTAGCCCAACCATTTCCGCATAGTACCAAAAGTTGCCCATCGCGTTCCACGTAAATCAGTGCTACTCCTATGAAGAACCCATTCCTAGGATCAAGATTCTTGACAATTGGGAAAATCACAAAGAACGTCGAAACAATGATATCGATTCGCCGTTCTTTTGAGTCTTCTTCTTGTATTTCTTTTTTTTCAATACTATGTTCCTGCTAACGCACGCTTGTTGCTCCATCTTGGTAGACTGGAATTGGGAGCATCGATTCCATCGATCGATATCCAACGATGCAATCCTCCCAAGCGTATCATCAGGTTTTTCGCGTCCAGGTGAAGCCGAGTCATTAAGGTCTTCTCTTTACTCTTCTCTCAGGCTACCAACCACTCCTACCATGATCTACGTCTTCCTCTCTCCACTTCTTGTAAACTTAACCACTGTTAATCGCGACGTTGACCATGTCAATTGTAATCTTGCAGCTATTGCGCATATAACGCGGTAGAATCGAAACTTCGTGACTCTTTGACAAAATCTCTAGCGTAGTACCAAAAGATCCTTCGTCAAAAATTGCTCATCACGTTCGACCTAAATCAGTCTTTATCGACGATATAAAAATCCATTGGTGCTCATTATACACCCATAAAGAACCGACTCCTGAATCGAGATTCTTGACAATTGAGAAAATCGCAAAAACGTCACAACAATGATATCGATTCATCGTTCTCTTGCGTCTTCTTCCTGTACTTCTTTTTTTTCTTCGATCGTTCCTGCCTGGTTTTCCTTTTTTCCTATGTTGTGTTCCTGCTAAGGAACACTTGTTGCTCCATCAAGCTACACTGGAATTGGGAGCATCGATTCGATCGATATCCAACGATACGATCCTCCCAAGTGAATCGCCAGGTTTCCGCAAGATCAAAATCGTTACGGTCTTCCCTTTTCCCCTACAGGTTCCCTTCTCTCTTCTCCCATACCACCTGCCATCCCCGTCAGGGTCTACGTCTTCCTCTTCCTGCTTCTTGCTATCCGACCTTCTCCTTCTGCTGGAAGCCGGACCGCGACCTAGGACTTCTGGCTAGCCCAGCCATTTCCGCTTTTTCGGATTATCTCGAGTGAGTTAGGCAATCGTTGGCCACTAGGTTCGTGGAAATTCCACTGAAATTGCCGTCGCGAAGCCGAACAAGACAATAATCCTCGCGAGTTCTCCGATGGGCTGATAGGAGGAACGGATCGAGGTAGAGGTCGAGGTAAACTAGCTGGCCAAGCTTTTTGTCTGTAGGGTTAAAAGGAATAGTCTTGGCGCTGGAAGAAAGTTGAAACGAACGGAGAAGTAGAAAATAACAGACCAAAAGAATGCAATTAGATTCGTGCTCCTCGTTTATATTCCTCTAAACTTTTGAGAACGAAAAGTAACGACTGATGATCAATCTTAGGAATCAAAACTTACGAGTAAAACATCGATAAAAAATGAAGCTGCGACTTTGGCACAACCGAAGCTGAACAAATATTTATCAAACATTCTAAATGAAACGAAACAGAGTGAAACAATAAAAGAATAAAGAAAAAAGGGAAATAATCAGAAATAGTTCGTTACCAAGTACAGTCAAATGTTTAAACTCTTTCGTCTTAAAAAAAAGATGTTATCCTAAGTTCCTATATTTTCTACGCTAGTTTCATAACCGTGGCTGGGATTTTACTCAGTACCTCAACTCTCAAATGGAACACTCTACGATATTAATTATTATACTATTAAATAGCTAATCCTTAAAAGTTGGAGCAAGCCATAGCTCAGTTCAACCACATTAATGATCACGGAAGTACGAGTTATCTAAGTTAACATTTTTTGCGTATCAAGTTCAACGTCGACGGTGGTTAGTTATTTCTGGACAAATAAACGATAACTCTAGCTTCTTCTTTTTTGGGATCCTAAGCGATGAATAAATAAATAGCTATCAAGTAATCTTCATTGCCAATGACAAGACACCAATACTTTCATTTCGGGGGGGGGGGGGGGTT
>JAITYT010000186.1:479597-503067 GCA_025433975.1 Liostenogaster flavolineata
TATAATCAATTGAAACTCGTTCTCTGTATAAAAATTTATTTCGTGCTTTAAAAATCCATATTACTTTCTTGTCAGCCCAATAGACTATCTGGGCTTTGTTTTGTGAGCTACAATAACAATATGAATAAGTTTAGAATCCGGAAGATGGCAGCCGGAATTTGAGGGGCAGAAAGAAATGATGCGGTGCTGCGTAACAGATGGTACCACGGAGCCATTTACCGGGAAATCAGTCATAGTTTATCGACTAAGGTCGAATATCGAATTCGAAGCTACACACGTGCTTAACGTAAATATCTCGATGCAGTATCTGATTATCATTAATAAGAAATTAATTATGATACGTATAACATTTTAACGCGTACGATTCCATTGATATCAATGTAACGTTGTAATTGAATTCTCTTGCTCACGAGAAATTCGCGAAAGCAGGAAACTTTCTACGCTTATGCCGAAGTCGATCCAAACTCGCTAAGCGTAATTGGCGCGATATCGGATATGATGATGCGACTAAACGAGCCTGCGATAAGGAATAACAAGCAATGGGGCGATTTGTCGAGGAACGAAATCGGTGAAAGGATAATAAACAATTTCATAGAAGATTTCAGCAACTTCTGCAATTTTCTCCAAAGTGAGTTAGAAACGGATTCTTCTTTTAGGCCTTAACAATTTCCTTAACAAATTTCGATGAGACACCATGATGTTCTTCCAAGACCATAAACAAAAAACAAATAAAGCCTTTATTCAATTAACAGTGACTAAAATCGACTTGGAAGGCACCATACAGTTCGATATCGATTGGGATCTTTATAATAAATACTTGTCAACACCGGCGGATATCGCGGAGAACTCGAAGAACCCAGACGCCGTTGAATCATGCGAAGCAGTCGTTCGAACGTGGCAAAAGATGATGGAACGGGTAAGAACCTTACCCGTTACGGTACCAATATGACTCGAAACGTTAATCCATTTCACCCCCAAGCTTCCCACCATTTGAGACCCTGCACTTTTCCGCAAATAGATGACAAATTTTGTATAATAATAAAATCCTGCTTATGGTTCAGTACGGTTAGCTCGCGTTAGCTTAATTACCGTACGTGATTGTGACGGTATTTTGGAAGGTGCCCCCCTCCCTCCCCCTCAAATTGGGCTGTGGAGAAAGCCGAAGCACTTTGGTCTTTCAATACCTTACAGATCACAGTTTGACATTCTACTACGGCTGAAGCGTTCGAGTCGAAGCGCTAAGGGCTTTGTAATAATAATAATAACAATTGCGTGTAATAATATAATATTATAATATGTATAAATGTAGGATTACAACTTTTCTCCGAATAACTACGAGAAAAAATCGAATGCTGGGTGAGCCGAAATTCAAACCCAAGTCTTCGCATCTCGCGCACGATGCTCTAGTTTACTAAGCTATCCAATCCACAACGACTTTGATGTTCTCGTAGGCACTCTTACGACTTCAACATGGCGCGAGTCGCGTTCCCACATAAATATTATTTAAAAACTAGTATCCTTAATGGATCGAATAACAGAGGAATCGAACGTTTCCAGGCTGTTGTTCAGAGCCAGCAATTACGAAGAGAAACGGAGACAATAGGGCCTACCGAAGAACTCACTTATTGGAGAAGATTACTCGTTCGTTTTTCGTCGATAGTCGAATGCATTCAATCCCCTTACGTTCAAGCGTTCATAGATATATTGACAAAGTCGAATTCAAAATTGCTCAAGGTATGACTCTCTTGGCAATCAAGACGTTCTAAATTCAGATAATTCGTGAATTCGGTAGACGTGGAAGAGATTGATCAATCATGTGAAAACAGTGAAGATATTGGCACAAGACAACGTGAAGTACTTGTACGCATTGGAAAAGTTTACTCAACCGTTGTACAGATTGGATCCGACTAAGATAGGCAAATATTTGCCAGCACTGATGTACGTCATATTTATGATCTATTCTACGTCGCGATTCTTTAATACTAGAAGAATGGTGACTGCAGTTTTTGTGAAGGTATGTTTGCCCCTTCGTGAAGATTAACGTCGCACAGATCCGCAATGATCCGCGAAGTCAATGCCGAAAATTGAATAAATCAAAATGACGTCACAAAGAATTCGGGACGTCATCCCTGAGCTAGCGTTTGATCATTGCTACTCATATCAGGGCGATGGTTAACAAATTTCTTTTTTTATTATATCCACTAGAGATTTATCGTTGATCGCAAGTTAGGGCCTCTTACGTGTCGTATCGGGTCGTCCTACAATTAATGGGATTTTCATAATGCATTTCATAATTATTTCCCATAATAATTCACTCTCCATAACTTGTACTAAGAATACGAACAAAGTAATTTCATGCATTATTTTTGGGATGATCCAATACTATGTCTTCAGCTACTTTGGCTGTTCGGTCATTCATTAATTCATTCGTTCCTCCTTCACCTTCACCCTTAATTCAGTAAGAATACTAGACGCTTGTCCAGTAGGTGAGTTAACAAATGGTCGCGAGAATTGTATAACGTTCATTTTACAACCTTATTGTATATTTCAGATGACAAATCAAATGATTTTGTCTTGCAAAGCATATTTAACGGACGACGGCAAGGTGAATATCTGGCGTGACTCGAAAGCTAGCATGATATCTAGAATCAAGGTAACACGTATAACGATCGCAAGCACGATCGAACAATTGCGTTTATAAAAATCGTATTTTAAATTTTTCAATTACATATACGCTTGTCAAACGCAAACGTATGTTTGTATACGATATTACATGCGTATATGAATTTTCATGTGAAATATTGAACTTGCTGGAAAACTCTACTCTTTTACAAAAGACATATTTCATAAGATAAAACGTATCTAAAGTTTCAAAATGAAAAAAAAATTAACGGAACATTTACATCAACATATTTAGTATGCTCGTTTAAAAAATATATTTCTATGGGGTGCGCGTAAACATACAACAAAATATATATAAACTTTACAGTCTGTAAATTTTAGGATTGCATTAAATTGTATGAGCAATACCATGAGTGCTACAATGAAGTGCGTGAGAAGGTAAAACAAGAACCAGATGAAAGACCATTCGAAGTATCTGAAATGTATGTCTTTGGAAAGTTTAATACTTTCAAGATAAGAATACTGAAGGTCAATAATTGAGTTGTAACGAAAGAAATGTTAGTCAAAAACATTACTGACGAATAAATCTTGGCAGAAACGTTATTGTATCGAATACTGCTCTTCACAAATAATTACGATAATATCGCTACGTTAACAATTCGATAAAATGATATTATATAATATAAATTACGCTCTACTCCCATTGCGATGCCTTAAACACGAAATGTCCTATTTTTCGTCAGTAATGTGTCGACAATGTTCCGAGTCAAACCATATCACTAAACAGCCAAGAATCTATTTCAGATCATGGATATTCTGGATATTACGTTGACTTATTCTATTCTTCAAAGCTCTTGCATAGAAGGTATAGATAAATTTGCCCAGAAGTTCATAAATCTTTATGAAACGATTGCGACGCAAAAATACGATGCATTGGACCATAGGAAGCCCTACTTCGATCCGGATTACGATGAATTTAAACGGAATATAGAGAAAACGGAAACTGAACTCAAAACATTCTTTTATAATCTTGTAGCTGCTACCCCGAATATTATGTCAGCATTGCACATCGTTACGAGGTAAAGTTTTGTTTTATAGGAATATATAAATAGTTTTTATTTTCAGTTTCTTTAAAAAAATGGGATTCGTAAATGAAGTTGTATTATAATACTTTGCAAAGGAAACGTCGGTTTTTCGATTATTAACATTAAATTGATCTAGCTCAGTCGAAACACAACTTTATTGACCAAAGTAAGAATCGTTAGAATCGACACACTTATTACCAACGAGGAACAAGTTTGGTTATTTCGGTTGCACAAAATTCTAGAGTTCTGGAGTCAGCAAAGTCTCGAAAAGTATTCTCAGCGTTGTCGCGGGTGATGAAGCATTTTCCCTGCAAGAAGTAGTCTGGGTGCTAAAAGAAGTGATAGTCTGTTGGTGAAGGTTAGAAGAGTATAGTGAATGAAGCTGAGTTTTGTGGAACACTTTCGTTCAACTTTTGCAGCATTGGTTGTGCAACGTGTGGTTGGGTATTATCATGGAGAAGAATCGGTCAGTTTCTGTTAACCAATACCAGGTGCAATCGTAGCGATTCCTGGTGTACTTAGCCAATTTCCTCGCAGTATTTTTCTACAGTAGTCTCATCTAGATTCAGAAAATTGCAGTAGATTAATGGATGTAGTCACAGATCATATTTATATACGAATTTATTCCAATATCAAATAGTAAACTTCAAATATACAAAAACCGACGTTGCTTTTACTCCAATCTATATATCAGCATCTCCATATTACATCAGCACCTCTTCATTCGTACAGATTTCAAAAATTAAATTTGAAATGCTTGCGAATCGATCGAAAGTATTTAGAACTTGTACCGATGTATCAACAAGAGATCGAAGACATTCGGGACAAATATAACGAGGATAGGACCAGTCCACCAGTACCACGCAATATGCCACCGATTGCTGGTAGAATATTGTGGATACGACAGCTGTACAAACGCGTCGAAATTCCAATGGAAATGTTTAAACTGCGTCAACGAGTTATCAATCACGAATACATGCAAAAATGCATTAAACTGTACAATGCGCTTGTAACTGTCTTTATCCATTACGAATTAATATATCACAAAGCATGGTACGATTCCTGCGAAGTTGTAAGTAATCCAAAAATGACGTGTCTCAAATATAAACGATGTAAGATACTCGAGTCACTGATTAACCTGTTAACTAAATAGTGTTTTTCTTTCGAAAGCAGTTAACAGATTAAGTTAGAATTTCGATCATGATTATAACGAATATTATCACTCAGGTTCGACTGGCATTGTCGTCACCCTTATTAGTACGTCATCCAAAGTCCAATAAATATCACATTAATTTTGACTCTTACATCACCGAAGTAATACGAGAGTCTGAATACATGTCCAGATTAGATCTGGAAGTCCCCGACTTCATCGAAATTATAACATTCTGCAAAGAAGAGATCTTCTCTTCGTACGAATTAGTTAAGAGCCTAGTCGACAAAAACAACGATATAAGGTGAGTATCCTTGCGTCTTAAGTAGTCGATTAAAGTTCATTTGACAAAGTAGGGCTAGAAGTTTTTATTTACTACTCCCCAAAGGGTCGTAGGCATCTTTCACAACCTCTCACAGCTTCTCATATATCATATAACGTATCTTACGCATTTATCCTAGATAGAGTTCATTTGGCAAAGTTATATTTATTTATTTTAATCCGTAGACGAGCTATACCACTTATCTTTCTAAATTTGATGAAAATCTTATTCGTCGATCTTGAAATTGCATTTCAACCTTTCTTGTCGGTTATTACGTGGACCTCGCTGAAAATTTCCGAGGTGTGTACGAACATAAAGAAAACGCTCGATGACTTCGACAACTTTGTCAAAGAGATAAACGATATGAAGGAGGCGAGAATCGACGAAATGTTAGATATTATTGGCGACACAATGTTGGTAAAGATCGACGATTATCCAAAGACGTCGGAGACATTTTTAAGCGACAACGTGGCATACGCAAATGCAATTGCCATCGAACTCGAAACAAAATCATCCATGATCGAAAAAGTTGTCGTGACACTTATTAACAAATTTATGGATCGTATCATCGATCCTGCTGTTGAAAACATCAAATACGATTGGTTGGATCCGAGTCAGTTTAATAAACAGATTGGCTCCTACATGATCTTGGCCAAAGGATCACTCGAACCAGGTTTAACATATGTTAGATCGTATCTATATGTATTGCGATATATGTGTTTTGTGAGGCAAGAAAATAATTTCGATTTGACAATAACATTTTTTTTAAACTTCCAAATTTTAAATGACGATTATGAATCGTGAACTTGCCAGAAAGATGGTCTAAACAAAATTAAGTTTCATTTTATACTTTGAAATCGAAATTACTTTCTTGCCGGTCCAATATATCACCCTCGAGCCAAAACGATTGACTCCACTTTTAAAATTGGGAAAAATTCCATTGAAACATTTAATATTTAATCGATCCTATCACTTTTTCTTATAATTAAATTTAATAATAATAAAATAATAATAAAAAATATTATGGTCGTCGAATAATAAATTATTTGTTTCTGAAGTAAATACAATGGATTCAATACGTTAGAGTATAAAATTGTAAGAATTATAAGAATTTAGTTAGATAATTTTGTACGTAACGGTATACATTTTTTAAAAGTAATTTTAAAAATAATTGTATACCATTTTATCGATTTTCCCTATCTTCTATTTCATGAAGTCGATCGATTTGGCAAGTAAGCGATTCAAATAACATTGCTTATTATCAGAGTATCGAATATATTGAACTTTATTAGGTTTTGATCAAGTCGATAGAACATATAAAGTTAACATAAATAGAATTCATGGTTACTGCATGGAATTGTTCACGTTCTTTAATAATAAAATGACAGAATCTTTAGTAAAATGCACTAAGGGCGCCCTTGATTTGTTAAAAAAGAAAGTGGAACCAACGAGGTAACCATCGTTTACGATGCCTTTTTCATTTCATTTATTTATTCTTACTTTTCTTGTCCTACTGAAACTACAACGCGTTTTAACCCCTTCTCTAGTATAATCTTCCCGAGAAATAGGTTTCGAAAAATGTCGTGTTATTTTACGACATTTTTCATTCAGCTTTTGGTACCTGCAAAATATGACACATCGATACTGTTGGTCCAAAAGTTTTGTAATTTAAAAAAATACTGCAGAGAGGACGAGATATCTCGTCCAGAGAAGGGATTAAATACAGGCTAAGCGAGTTACATGTAATATTTAATGTAAGTACACTTTTTATTTTCAAAGTGCTTCATTAGAAGACGACTTACATTACCGTGGGCCCCTTATGTTAGCGCAATTCGTTCTGCAAATACCAAACATCGTTATAGTTCCTTCTATAGAAGAATTGCAATACACATTCGATCAAGTAATAATAATCATAATGAATATCCATAACGATATTATTATGTGGGGTCAAGGACAGTCGAATCCATCGCGACAAAAATTATCTGGAAATGTTGGTAAGGATAAACACTTTGCTACGTGCTTGTGCACGTTAGAAATTAGAAATTAAATCCTCGCTTTTATCCAAATAAAAACTTCATGGGAAATAGGTAATAAAAACAAGCAACTGAGAAGCTATTATCAAAGTATCTCCGATCATAGGGATATTATACGCATCTTGATGGGACTGCAAGGTGTCATACTGGTGCTGAAGAGTGATATCAATCGCCTCGGCAATGTAATCTTTATGCATTGGGTTGTTCGAAAGATCTCAGACGATAAAAAACAACGAAGTTTATATAGGATTATAACTTTTTATAAAACTGTGTGCAGAATAAAGCCGAGATTCAAACCCGGGTCTTCGCGTTTCGCGTGCAATGCTCTAGTTCGCTAAGCTATCCAATCCACAACAACTTTGACATTCTCGTAGGCATTCTTAAATATGGTGCGAGGCGCATCTGCATATTTATAATATTTTTTATCGGCGAAGACTTTTTGAACGACCCAATATTTCTTAACTCTTTCACAAATGTAATAATTACGATAACTGCAGTAATAATTACAAATTTCTTTTCAATGATAGTCGTATTTGAGTTATTCCTATATATGGGATGAAAACAGAAATCAGATCATAGAGAAGTTTGTCGAGTCGAACCCAATTGTTGAAGAAATAAAAGAAAAATTTATGGAATACGAAAATCTGTTTACGGAAATTCAAAATCTATCGGATCATCATATCATTGGCCCTTTGGATATCAGAACAGGTATAATTAAGTTCAATCGACTTTCGATCTTCCTTCAGTTTCCATCTCATCAAGGAGCACGACGCTTTTAAATTACAATTACAGAAAAGCTGAAGTTATCGCTTTTAGTAGAGGCGAGAGCATGGAAGTTGAGACTAGGCCACGCGCTATCGACCGTCTATAAAGAAAAGCTGAGCAGAATTACAGATTACATGAACGAAAAGAACAAGATTCTGGCCAGGCCGATCAACGACTTAGAGGATGTAAGGGTCGCGATGAGATGCTTGGGTGGAATAAGAGACGATTTTATAGACATGGATGTGGAGCTGATCCTAATCGAAGAAACATATACGTTAATGGGAAAATACAACATTGACGTCTCGAAAGAAGAGCAAGACATCGTCGATACACTCCGTTACAACTTCAACAACATGTTGGATATGGTACCGTCATGCTTCTTTTACCCCATACCTTAAAAGGTTCCCATTTGGGACATTGCACTTTTCCGCAAACAAATGACAAATTTTCTACGATAACAAAATCTTGCTCAGCGATACTATCTTTGTATGATGTATAATTGTAATATTATATTAATAATAATAACAATTACAAATAATAATATAATATTATAATGTGTATAACACATCGTTAACAAAATTTGATCCTTAATGGGTCTACGTATGAAGTAGGCATCCGCTAACAATAACGAAATAAATATCATCTCGCAGGCGAAGCAGGTCCAAGAGACTATCTGTGAGATGCAAGAACCGTTAAAAACAGAGTTGATAGAGGGTGTTGCCATTCTTATAGAGAACGTTGCGCAATTTGACATAGATTTCGAGGAAATGGGTCCAATGGTCGAAGGTATACCAGCGGAGGAAGCCAGCGAAAGGTAAAGGAATAATTAAATCGAATTTTCTAGAAGATATACCTTCAAACGTCGTATTATTTGGCAATAACTAATTTATTTATCTTATATTCATATTAGAATATAAAAATTAAATCAGATTTACTTTAATCTATTAACTGTTTATGTCGCGTATATTTGTCCTTTTTAAAAGTTCACTTTTCGCATAAGGTCACATATATGCGTCATGCTAAAAATAATTATACTAAAAGATGAAAATAATCATTACAATAACTATTATTATTATATTTTATTTTAATTAATCGAGCACATGGAAAAGTGCTTAAAAAACTGATCAACGAGTTAAATTTAAACTTTAAGCTTTAAATTCGTTTCATCTATTTTTTGTGCGAATTATTGCGATATTTTAAACGCGAGCATTTAAAAAAATCTAATTTTTATATGCATCAGGGTAACGCTGTTTCAAGGACGTTTTGACGAACTGTGGAATAGATACGAAACTTATAGTAGCGGCGAAACTTTATTTGGAATACCTGTGAGGGAATATCCAGAATTACAACAAAGGAAAAGAGAGCTTAATTTGCTTCAGAAATTATATTCGTTATATCTGCAAGTGATGCGCACGATAGACAGCTATTTCGAGATTCCTTGGACAGATATCGATGTCGAGGCAATTGTTGCGGAATTGTCTGAATTTCAGAACAAGTAAGAAACCGAAAAAATAATTTCTTTTTTCTCCACAAGTATTTTCAAGTGCATGATTTAAGTAAATTCTTTAATTCTATCTTTATAATGCGATCATAGGTGCCGCCGACTACCTAGAGGAATGAGAGATTGGCCAGCATTCATAGATTTAAAGAAGAAAATCGATGACTTCAATGAGACCTGTCCATTGCTAGAAATGATGGCGAACAAAGCCATGCAATCGCGACATTGGGAAAGAATGTCGAAATTGTGTAATTTTTTTTTCGATGTAACCTCGGAAACGTTTACTTTGGCAAATGTATTGGAAGCTCCCTTACTAAAGTACAAGGACGACGTTGAAGTACGTTTTAAATCTTAATCGCGGATTTACGAAGGCATATTACTCAATGCTAAGTGCCTTGCGAGTTGGTTTCTAGGACATATGCATCAGTGCGGTGAAAGAGCAAGAAATCGAAAGCAAGTTAAATCAGGTAATCGCCGACTGGTCTATTGTGAACTTACAATTTTCCTCTTTCAAACTAAGAGGAGAGTTGTTACTGAAGGGCATCGAAACACACGAAATAATATCTCTGCTCGAAGACAGCTTGATGGTGATCAGTTCTTTACTGGCAAATCGGTATGCATTTAACGAAAAGAAATTCGATCTTCTTCAATGCTACTAGGGGGATTGGAAAGTAACGTCGTATTTTTTCATCGAATTAAAACGAATAACTTTATGAACCAAGTCACTTTCAATTGCAAAAGTATCTTGCACGACTACGACATACGAGATCAATCGATTAATATTAACCCTTTGCACTCCGAGCAATTTTTAACGTGATGTTTCAGGAACTCATCTTTATTATCAGCTATCAGTTACACCAGGACTATTTACAATGATACAAATATCTCCCTACAATATCTCTCAACGTGTATAAAAATACGCGTACGTTGTTTCTAGATGTCGCTGGCAATGTTGAAAACGGAGTTATCGGCTTATCTAACAATGTCGCAGCAGCAGCGACAACAGAGTGCAAAGGGTCAAACAAATGTATATGGGCAAATACAACGTTACTTTTCAGCCCACTTAATACAAGATATACGTGACACAACCACACACCAAATAATGAATGCATAAACGTTTTTGAAACACTTACGATCGATTATTCCTACAGCTATAACGTGCCCTTCAAAAAAGATATTCAATTATGGCAAAACAAATTAAGCAACACTTCGGAAATATTATCGACGTGGTTAGTCGTACAAAATTTGTGGGCTTATTTGGAAGCGGTATTCATCGGCGGTGATATATCGAAGCAGCTACCAGCAGAAGCAAAACGTTTTAGCGTGAGTAAAGTGACATAAACAAAAAACTATACCACTAGATCTTACACGAAGCAATAAGAACCCACGACTGGAAGATAAATGATAAAGTGAATATATAGGATATCGTCAAAATATTGGGTAGTCGACAAAGTTTTCGCTAATTTTTGCCCTAAATTAACGAATTTTTATATTACTCACAATGAATTTCAGTCGATCAAATATGTGTCGTTTTGATCGACAACCTTTCGCTATTTTTGTGATAAAATCTTTATTGCCTTACTAGGATTCCTTACTAGGTATTGACTACTTAATAGGTATTGCCTTACTAGAACTTCTAGGATTTTCACACGTCTCTTCTAGAATCAATTTTACACCATTTTTTGCCACCATCTGTTGAGCTTCATCTTTCTTCGACCACGATCTTTTTCACACGTTGTTGTCATGCGTTTAAAACTTTTGACTGAATGAACCACTTTCTTTTTTAAGTACTTTATGAAATGTCGCTTTTCAAACGCACACTAATATGACACGATTAAATCAGTATTGCCAGAATTACGCGGCTTTAAAATTATCCAGTGAAATATCGATGGAAACTTTTTCGAACACCCAATATTATGAACACTAAAGATCGTCTTCCTGATTTATACATATGCGAAATGCAGTCGATCGACAAATCATGGGTCAAACTTATGTATCGAGCACGCGACAAGATAAATGCTGTGCAGACATGTACTGAAGATGAAACCATGGGTCAATTGCTACCTTATTTATTGGAACAATTAGAATCTTGTCAAAAATCACTCAGCGGGTAATTACATTGAATGGCGTTGCATATTTTAAAGAGAAACCAACGTAGTTAGTATCGATGTAATTTATCAAACGTTTCTATGATCTGCACAGATATTTGGAAACAAAACGCGTCATATTTCCAAGATTTTGCTTTGTATCTGACCCCACTTTATTGGAAATACTTGGGCAAGCAGCCGATTGTCATACCATACAGAAATATCTTGATGGGTTCTTTGATAACTTAGCAACGGTAGGTCCTTAAATAGTATTTACGAATCTCATTTACGGTAGAACCACTATCGTTCAATCCTCTGTTATCAGGACATGATTAAATTGTGAGACGAGTCGTACGTTGTACAAATCTAACAACTAACCAAATGTAAATGTAAATGTAACAGCTTCTAACAGTTATTAAAATAATTTATATTGATATTTATGATCCTTTTTGAGATGCACATACACGTACATATGAAGATGAACATCAAGAAAGTAACTAGTCTATTATCCGAAAATTCTCTTACTCGAACACTAGACTGCTCCTACTAGTTCAGATAATCGAGGTTGCACCGTTGTTGTTTATTATTTTCATAATTATGATCTTACAATCGATGAGATACATCTATTTATTTATAATGCTCGTTATCTTAAAGCAAACTATCGATCAATTTATATCCTTCATTTTTTTGCTTCATAGCTGGAATTTTCCGAAAAAGAATACGAGCATATTATTGCGATGTATTCCCGTGAAGGCGAAAAGATCGTATTTGAAAAGGAAGTTGTATGTTTAGGAGGTGTGGAAAATTGGTTGAATACATTATTGCACGTACACCAGCTATCCGTTGGCATGGTGATATCACATGGATTGCTTCAAATGCTTACTCCCGAATTCAACCTTCTAGACTTAATAGATAACTCAGTGTTGCAGGTAATACAATTTTATTCCTACGAATCCGCAACGTTATAAATCTACTTCCAATTACTACTAATTTCCAATTTGCATATTATGTCCTATTTAAATGAAACTTGATGTTTTTTTATCAATTGTACAAATTGTACAATGCAACAAAAAAGAATTTCTGTTCAAACGCGTTGAAATTTGTTGAGATTTCAATTTATTCAACGCGAAGGATTTCGTTTATGGATTTTAACGTGGAAAAGGGCAAATAAGCAGCCCTTTTATACCACACGAATATATTATTGTATTTTCATTATCATCAGACTTGGTATTAGATCGAGTAATATAAAACGTCGGATTATTAAAAGAAAAATGAGAATTGGCTTTTAAATTCTGTAAATAAATGTAAATTTGTAAAAAAGATAACGGTAACTTAAAAAGTACTGTTAGAACTTTGAAGAGAGACAACAAAAATTATATTATAACTTCTACATATAATATATACGTTTAACCACTTCACCAATCAATTCCAAATGACGTTTCGAAATCCGATATTTTATATCATACGACAGCATAAGATAACCTTCAAACTACTTCTTCCGGAAAGAAAGGGAGAACTCTCCGCAACGCACTAATCCCTTTCATACCACGCAGACAGTTACTCAATTCGAGTACCCTATATTCTAACAAAATCGCAAAATGCATCGTATAGGTTGGTTTATTGGCACTCCAAGTTCTGTGGACACGTGATTCCGAGATGGCAATGAATAACGCAAGGCGTGATAAAACGATAATGCGCCTGACCAATCAATGGTTTCTGGAGCTACTGAATAGCCTGATCGAAGTGACCGTCCAGGATCTGTCGAGTTACTCCAGATTGAAGTACGAAGCATTGATCACTATTCACGTGCACCAAAGGTAAAAAATAACTGACTCTTCTAAAATCTATCGTGATCGTGAGATAGAAAACAATTTAATTAATTTCTTTCCCCTTCTTTACGACGGTTGTACAGAAAGATTATTTAGACCAAATACGAATATTGCAGAGATATTTTCGACGAGTTATTTCGCCAGAAGATTCGAAGTACCCAAGACTTCGAATGGCTCAAGCAATCCAGGTTCTATTATAACGACGACACGGAAGAAGTAACCATCAGAATAACAGACGTCGAATTTATTTATCAGAATGAATTCTTGGGCTGCACCGATCGTCTCGCAATCACACCACTAACAGATCGTTGTTACATAACACTTGCACAAGCAGTGGGTGGGTTGTAATTGTTATTACGAGTCGGGTAAAAAGTAATTTCGTATTTCACGAATAATCTCCCATATTTTTGGGTCATAGAATCTTAAAATTGCCTGAAAGATGGCGAGACATTATCAAACAAAACGGTGCATACATTGTTTGATAAAATTCTTTTTTCGTATAAGTATTCAAAAATGAATTCTTACTCAAACGTGTTCAAATTTGTTGAGATTCGGTTTATTTGACGCGAATTATAATTTATATTAATTTATAGATTGTGACGTGGAAAAGGGTAAATAATTAGCCCTTTTATATGACATGAATGTATTACTGTATTTCCGTCATCCCTCATTTAGTAGAACCGAACTATTAAGTTGTTTGGAAAGTAATTTCGTTTCTTTTTTATGAAAATGGCGTTTCAAATCATCATGAACGGTCAAATTCGATAAATTAATTAAGTCCTCTGTTGGAAAAAACGAAATTACTTTCCGAACAACCTAATACTTCACAGAATAAATGAAAAACGCGCCTTCTCTCTCCACCACGCGCCTTTCCCACTGATTCTACATATGCAAATAGTTACTCAATTCAATGTTGTTATAACATTCTGACAAATGTCAAAAGCCATGTTACCCCTACAAATAATGCCAAAATTGTAGGAGTAGAGAAATTAAAACTGAAAGAACATCAGAGAATTCATATAAAAAATTGAAGGGTGAACTTTCCGATTAGGAATGAACTTTGGCGGTGCACCAGCTGGCCCTGCTGGCACAGGAAAGACTGAGACCACGAAAGATATGGGGAAAGCACTTGGAAAATATGTCATTGTCTTTAACTGTTCTGACCAAATGGATTTCCGAGGTTTGGGTAGAATATTCAAAGGGCTGGCGCAATCCGGATCTTGGGGTTGCTTCGATGAGTTTAATCGTATAGATTTACCCGTGCTATCTGTAGCCGCGCAACAAATAGCAATTATCCTCAATGCTCGAAAGGAAAGGAAATCGACGTTCCATTTTAGGCGAGTTTCTCAGTTTTTCATTACGCCTTCATTACGTTTATACCTTCTCATTTGCATTAATTTGCAGAAAATTATTAAAATTATTTAAATTATTATCACTCGCAGCGATGGCGAAACGTATAAATTAAATAATGAATTTGGAATATTCCTCACAATGAATCCGGGTTACGCTGGTCGTCAAGAATTGCCCGAGAATTTAAAACTACAGTTTAGAACGGTGGCTATGATGGTCCCCGATAGACAGGTATCGCATAATAAATATAAATTGTTAATTAATAATGTAATTCGTAAATCATTGAGTTTCTGTGACGTTGAACCCTAGATAATCATTCGTGTAAAAATGGCAGCGTGTGGGTTCATACAAAACGTAATATTAGCCCGGAAGTTCTATACGTTATACTCGCTATGCGAGGAACAACTTAGCAAGCAAGTGCATTACGATTTTGGGTTGAGGAACATCTTGTCCTGTTTGAGAACGCTTGGCTCTCAAAAACGCGCTCATCCCGATGAATCGGAAGAAACTACGCTCATGAGAGTTCTACGGTACGTGAACGATCAAAAGAGAAATATTTGAACAACTAATGAGGGTATCCTATTATACCCCTATTATAAAATAAAAATCAAATTGCGTCTCATGATATTGTTATTCGTGTGTCCTTTTTAGAGATATGAACTTATCAAAACTAGTGGACGAAGACGAGCCGTTATTTACGTCGTTAATCGAAGACATGTTTCCGGGAATTAAACTGACAACGAAAACTTACAAAGAATTGCAAAATGGAATAGCAAATGCTACGGTAGCTTTGGGAATAATGAATCATCCCGAGTGGAACTTAAAAGTTATACAAGTAACTATTACCCTCCACTTTATAAATTATAAGAACTCGTTATTCGACTTTCCAATGACGAATATGTTAGATTGGGTAACTTTGATAGTAATGTTCAGTTCGGTAAAGTCCTTCTCTTTGATAATGGATGTATGATGTAATGGCTCAAACACACCGAACAAATATAGCACAAGTTACATTTCGTGTTCGTTATCATAAATAAAAGATTTCATTTGTCCACAAATAGCAATATTACTTTCGAGGCAATCATTACCATTACAGTTGCCCCATTTTCCTTCCGTTTTGAGTACTTAAATTTGGTAATGTTTTCTAGTTGTACGAAACGTCTTTAGTTCGACATGGTTTGATGGTACTTGGACCAACAGGATCTGGAAAAACACGATGTATGTGGGCATTGATGAAAGCACTGACAGAAATGGGTATCCCTCACAAAGAAGTCAGAATGAATCCAAAAGTAAGTGCGATATTGACGCTAGCCTTACAATACGAAGAAACGACAAATTATGCACTATGTTTTAATGTACGAAGAGAGTTTAATTACTTATCGTAACGTTTCTATCAGGCTATAACGGCTTCTCAAATGTTTGGGAAGCTCGACGTTGCCACGAACGATTGGACGGACGGTATATTCTCCACTTTGTGGAGAAGATCCACTCGAATGAGAAAGACTGAACATTTATGGATAGTTCTGGATGGCCCGGTCGATGCAGTATGGATTGAAAATTTAAATTCGGTCTTAGATGACAATAAAACACTAACACTGGCCAATGGAGACCGTATAGTAATGGCAACAAACAGTAAATTAGTATTTGAACCCGATAATGTTGATAATGCGTCACCAGCTACAATATCGCGGATGGGAATGGTGTTCATTAGTGCTTCGGTATTGAAATGGAATTCGATTTTAGAGGTGTGCCACTTGGTCATTCTACTCGATTCGACTTTGTTCTTATTGGTCTTTCCCTTTTACAAAATTTCAGATCCTATCGAAATATTGTGCTATCAAGAAAATTATTTCGGTTTTAAAGTTGCTTAATAAAATTCAATTTTTCATACAAAGAACGAACTTCGATTAATGATATATTCTCCATTTTGTTCGATGACTTTCATCATTTTTTTGACAACTTCACCATTCGTAATCATAACACTAACAAAGGTCATTTAAAAAACATAACGCCATCTTTTTTTGAAAACCAAAATTACTTTCTTGGTTAACCAATAATTAACAATCAAACACATTAAATGATATGAATATTATTAGGTTGTCCGAAACGTAATTTCGTTTTTTCCCAACAGTTTTTCATAAAAGCAACATTAAAAAAACACGTTTTTTCATTTAAAAAACTAAATGATTTTCCGAAGAACTTAATATTTTTCGATGTATTTCTTTCCGGATCTTGGACATTAGGGTTGGCTGAAAACTCGTCCGGTCAATGAAGCTACTACATTGCGTGATTTATTTAATAAAATCTACGACGATGCTCATACCTTCGTTCAAACTAAACTTCAAGCAAAGATGGCCCTTTTGGAAGCCATGTACATACGACAATGTATCGATTTACTAAATGGTTTGCTGGTTAAAAGCGACGATCCATTGAGTAAGCAAACTTGATACATTTTTCATAAAATTAGATACATCTCCCTCCAATCTTTAATCTCATCCACCATTGATATCTCGCAGAAGCAATGCCTAACATGCACATAGAAAAACTATTTCTGTTTTCTCTGATGTGGAGTTTGGGCGCTGTATTGGAACTCGATGGACGTTTCGAATTACAAGAATTTGTCATTGCTCATGAATCACGTTGTAATTGGCCGCGATATGCGGTGAGCACGATGATTTACGCCCATTTTTAAAAATAATTCGCCGTGTTGAATCTATCTGCTTACGTTATTATTCTTTAGGAGGACGAGACCATATTTGAATATCTGGTGTCACAGCAAGGCAATTGGATGCATTGGAGTCAAATGGTACCGGAATTCGAATATCCCTCTGACAGCATCTTGGAGTATTACAAAATATTAGTGCCAAACGTGGACAACACGAGAACTCTGTTTCTAATAGACATCATAGCTAAGCAAGAAAAAGCGGTGCTTCTAACTGGTACACACGAATTGAATTTCCTTGACTGCTAAACTTCATCAAATCGACATTACATTTACAACCAATTCGATAATAACTAAAGACATAGCTTTATGGGTGGATAACAAGGGCGAAGAAAAAGGAAGGGAGAGAGAAAGGGAAAGTGGTAAAGACGATAATGGTGGTAGAGTGAATGAGAAGGCAAAAGAAATTATCGGAGATAGTAGAAGTAGTAGATTTTAAGTTAATATTGAGACTAGGATTTAGAGTAGAATAAGAAGAGCGAAGAGTAAAAATGAGACAAGTGGTCAAGTGTGAAGAAGGAGTGAAATGGTCTGCAAACTCTCTCTAGTATAAGTGAATGGATAAGTTAAAAATTAAATTAGAAGTAAGGCTAGTGTAAGTTTAAACGTAAGGGATACAAGAGAAGTGGAGTATGAAAAATGCAACCCTTAGGAAAATAGCGAATAAATATACACTACATACATACGTACGCTAATCGCTTTACAGGAGAGCAAGGTACAGCGAAAACGGTAATGATCCAAAGCTACATGTCTCAATATGACCAGGAATATCATCTTCATAAATCCTTCAACTTTTCTTCGGCATCTACTCCCAATATGGTCCAGGTAATTTGAACATTATTTGGCGCGCTCGGTTGATGATGATCCTGATAAAACGAATTTGTTGAAAGCGCGTGTTCGAGAGTTACGTTGAAAAGCGCGTTGGTATGACCTATGGACCTCCAGGAGGAAGGAAAATGACGGTATTTATCGACGATATCAATATGCCGGTGATAAACGAATGGGGAGATCAAATTACAAACGAGGTCGTACGTCAATTAATGGAGTACGGCGGTTTTTACTCTTTGGCCAAACCTGGGGACTTTTGTACAATACAAGACATCATGTTGCTAGCAGCCATGATTCACCCAGGAGGAGGTAGAAACGATATTCCACCGAGATTAAAACGGCAATTTAACATATTCAATTGCACATTACCGACAAATAGATCTATGGACGCGATCTTCAGTACGTATAAAAACTCGATTAAATTCCTACAATTTAAAAAAAACTCCTTTCGATTTGTAATTGAAATTGGAGCTCATTGCACTCGTATACTTCACTTCACAGGTATTATCGGAGAAGGATACTTTTGCCTCGAAAGATTCTCCGAGACTATCGTTAATTTCTTGCCCAAACTGATACCCTTGACGCGAGTTCTATGGCAACAGACTAAAATAAAAATGTTACCAACGCCGGCTAAATTTCATTATGTCTTTAATCTGAGAGATTTGTCGCGTATTTGGGAAGGTATTCTCAGAATCGAAAGAGCCGAATGCGAATCAATCACAACGCTCTTAAAATTGTGGGATCACGAGTGTAACCGTGTGATAGCTGATCGGTTCGTTTTCAAAGTTTTTTTGATGATAGTAAAACTATCGAAAATTTAAGAATAGAAAGTCATAAATCGCCATTTTATTCATCCGCGTATTTAGGTTTGTAAATGAGGAAGATCAAAAGTGGTTCCAAAATACGCTGAGAAAAACGACAGAACGAATGCTCGGTTCAGATTTTGAGTACTACGATCCAACGGAAACATACTTCGTTAATTTCTTGCGAGATCCTCCGGAACCAACAGGCCACGAGCCGGAAGATTTTGTGCTTGAAGCGCCAAAGATATACGAAGAAATGCCAAGGTTCATTTTCTTTGAATACACACGTATTCGATTGAATAAAATTCATTGGAGATGATATAAAAATGCGTCTGTATTTAACGTAGAAACTGGAGGACATTTTTTCGACTACCCGACATTTACATTATAAAATATTTTGAAGCTGCGAATACGATATTACCGTACTTTAAATTACTTAACGGCCGATGCATTTTTATTTACAGTTACGATGTTGTCATTGCTAAAGTTATTCAAAATATGGAACAATTTAACGAATATATCCGTGGAATGCGTCTTGATATAGTATTGTTTCACGATGCTCTTGTACATTTAATACGAATATCGAGAGTACTTGGAGTGGCTAGAGGTAATATAATGCTTGTAGGAGTAGGAGGATCTGGTAAGCAAAGCTTGACTCGATTAGCATCCTTCATTGCAGGATTTAATTTCTTCCAAATAACTTTATCTAGGTAAGTATCTATAGAATCGTATAGTCTTTCATTTATTGATAATCGCATTAAGCCATTTATAGAATAACAATTACAAATAGCAATAGAAAATATGCCAATAAATACAGATGTTATGCACTACGATACAACACACGTAGCACATGTTCGATTCTACAACTGAATCAGCAAATATCGTTACTTCCCGATTGATCGATCAAATTGAATTCCTTTAGGATTTATAACGTAGCCAGTTTGATGGACGATTTGCGCAAATTATATCGCGAAGCTGGAACACAAACCAAAGGAATAACGTTCATCTTCACCGATAATGAGATCAAAGACGAAGCATTTTTGGAATACATAAATAACATTTTAAGTGTCGGAGAAATAGCCAATCTGTTTCCTAAGGATGAATTGGATGACATTACGACAACGGTCACTCCCTTGATGAGAAAGGAGGATCCAAGACGTCCAGCGACGCAAGATAATCTCTACAATTATTTTATTACAATGGCACGAAATAATTTGCACATCGTTTTATGCTTCTCACCGGTAAGAGGATTGATTCTATTATCAAAAATATTTACGATATAGTAGACGTTCATTCAATTTTTCCAATTGTAAACATTCGAGACACTCGGTCACCAATAGACAAAACAATCTGCGGTGACACGTGAGCAACGTGGCAATCAACGTGTTAACGTCATTTTTGCCAAGATCCGGTTTATAAATTTTCTTCGTTTCCTCATGTAAAAGGTCGGAGAAAGATTTAGATCTCGCTCATTGAAATTCCCTGCCTTGACATCTGGCTGTACAATAAATTGGTTTTGGAGGTGGCCCAAGGAGGCGTTGTACAAAGTAGCTCAACACGTCTTGGAAAAGTTTAAGATAGTGTGCTCTGACGAAGTGAAGCAACAATTAATTCAAGTGGTGGGCGATGTTCAGGACGACATTAGCGAAGTTTGCGAAGAATATTTCAACAGGTAGGCAGATCAAGACGCGTAATCGATGAATAATATTGAATTGGACCATTATTAATGCGATCGATACGAACAGATTCCGACGTCAAGCCTATGTCACGCCAAAATCGTTCTTGACGTTTCTCGAAAGTTACAAAGAGATCTACAGACAGCGTTTAAACAATATCAATATTCTATCGTCACGTATGAGTAACGGTTTGAACAAACTGGTCGATGCTGCAGTTCAGGTCGACGAGCTGCGCAAAGTATTGAAAAAGAATCAAGAGGAAATCACGGAGAAGAACGTACAAGTGGAGGCTGTACGTGATTCCTTCGAGCACCTAGGCACCATTATTTTCCATCTTCGAGGATTCTTCGTTCGTTAATTAGAAAAAATCAATTTCATAGATTTTGGTGACCGTCGATGAGAAAAAGAGAGACGCGGAAACTGTGAAAGCGCAAGTACAATCGACGAAGAACGAGGCAGAGACCATTTTAAAAGCAATCTCGTCGGACAAGGCAGTAGCGGAGAAAAAATTGAAGGCTGCTGAACCTGCTCTGTTAGAAGCAGAAGCTGCCCTTCAGGTACGCTCCAATTTTCGCGAATATGCGTGTGTGTGTGTACGATGTGTGCCCCATTAATTACTGTAGAGCATGGACTTTCTCGTCCTTACAACAGCCTGAACCCTCGACGTGCCATGTCGAGGACGCACATCTGGCATGTGTGTTTAAGTAAGTGAGGGCGAATCGAGTGTGAATGCGACATTGTTTATGTAGAGATTGTCGAAGCCTCGTGAGATAACTAACGTTATGCATGCGTGCGTGTGTAGTGTGGCAAGAAACCATCAAAGAGAGTCAGTTTTGTGGTGACACGCGTTTAGGCTAGCTGAGTGCAAGTGACGAATCCACATCAACGTTGAATGCGTGTTGCAATAATAATAATAATAATAATAATAATTAAGTCTTCCGTTATTAACCGATTTCCTCCTATTCAATGATCCCATTTCAACTTCAATTGCCAACAATATATATATTTGTCAACACTACATTATCGAGTATCGATTAATACTTTCACAGACCATAACCTCCGCGGATATCGCCACCGTTCGAAAGTTAGGAAAACCACCTTATTTGATAACACTTATCATGGATTGCGTGCTAATCCTATTTGGAAGGAGAGTGGAACGTGTTAAACCCGACCCAGAGCGACAATTCTTAACAGCTTCTTGGGGCGAAGCATTTAAGGTACTTCCAACTTAATCGACGCGAAATATACTATCACACAAAGTATTATCGTATCATAAATTTCATTTCTAGTTCATGACCGACATTAGATTTCTCTATAACTTACAAAATTTCCCGAAAGACAATATCAACGGAGAAACCGTGGACTTAATGCAACCTTATTTGAATTATCACTTGTACACTTACGAGGCTGCTAAACAAGCATGTGGAAACGTTGCTGGACTCATACAGTGGACGATTTCCATGGTTGCATTTTACGCGATTAACAAAGATGTGCTACCATTAAAGGTAACACACCCTAGAATTTATTTTTCATTTCCCAAAATGGCTCGTCGATTTCTGTAGAAGGACGAAGAAAAGTAACTGTCTTTTACTTCTTCTTCTTCTTTTTCTTCTCCTTCTTCTTCCTAGGCAAATTTAGCGATTCAAGAGGGAAAGTACGAAAGAGCCAATCGCAATTTACTCGCGGCAGAGGCGCTGTTGAAAGAAAAAGACGAAGAGCTGAAGCAAGTGCAGGCGGAGTTCGACGCGGTGATGCAAGAACGACAAGTGAATTGATGACGTGGGGGACTCGCATCTTTGCGCGTCGAAGCTTTTGCGTTCAAACGTGCTGCTTTCATTCGCAGATAATAGTCGATCAAGCGGAAGCCTGCCAGGCAAAAACCGACCTGGCGACAGCTATGATCGACGGGTTATCAGGTGAACGGATCAGGTGGACGGAACAGGTGGCTACGTTTAAGTCGGAGACGGAGCGACTCGTTGGAGACGTAGTGGTATTAACTGGGTTTCTCTCGTATTGCGGGCCGTTTAATCAAGAGTTTCGCATTCTTTTGCAAAGGAAGTGGTTCGAGTTTCTACAAAATGGAAAAATTCCCACTTCGGTTTCAATAAATATACTCGATTCGTTGACGGATACTGCGACGGTAAAGCGTCCAAAATTTCGGCGTTTCTGGTACTCTACCGAGGTAAAAGTAAAGAAAACATTTTTAATTTCGCATAGATAGGTGAATGGAATTTGCAAGGATTGCCAACTGATGAATTATCCATACAAAATGGTATAATCGTGACGAAGGCAAAGAAGTATCCGCTTTTAATTGACCCACAGTTACAGGGTAAAGCGTGGATTAAATATAAAGAAAGCGATTTTGACCTACGAGCAAGTAACAATCGTACAAATATTTATCTTATTCGAAGTATACGAGACAGTGAACTAAAGTAATTTTAATCTCATCCAAAAATATTGCGAATAATCGAAATAACTTCGATTCGAAGTCAACGAAATTATATAAGGAATTGATTAAATTTTATAAATCTTTTCTTCGCGCGCGTAACGTTATATATTAATGATATCATTTATCGTTCCACAATATATATCTTTCCTTTTTTCAGTAGACAAAAATGCCTACCAAAAGATTTGCCTTTATAAAACAAAAGTTATCGAAATATTATTCAGTAGTGTTAAGCTATTTCGGTTTTTTTTTTT
>JAITYT010000186.1:504647-529968 GCA_025433975.1 Liostenogaster flavolineata
TCCACTCATTCAAAAGAGGATTTATTACGTTATAGAATACCTCACTTACGAAGTTTTTAAATATAAAGCCCGTGGTCTTTACGAGATTCATAAATACATGTTTATTTTGTTGATGACTTTAAAAATTGATTTGCAACGTGGAAGTATCTCCCACGAAGAATTCCAATTTTTCATAAAAGGTGGAGCGGCTTTGGACTTAAATACCGTCGCACCAAATCCTTGCAGCAAATGGATCACCGACACCACTTGGCTTAATTTGGTCGCCCTATCCGAGTTGAGACAATTCCAATTCATACTTACGCAAGTTGCTGCTTCCGAAAAGGCTTGGAAATATTGGTTTGATAAAGATGCGCCAGAAGAGGAGATTATTCCGGACGGTTATAATAATTTGGATACTTTCCGACGATTATTAATTATAAGGTTCGAATTAAATATTGGGAACCCAAAAAAGTTTCCGCCTATTTTCTCATTAAATGATTTCGAAGTCGCGTAATTCTGGCTATCGATTCAATCGTATCATACTAGCATGCGTTTGAAAAGCGACATTTCATAGATTACTTAAAAGAGAAAGTAGTGACATCAATTCATTCAGTCAAAAGTTTTAGACGTATGACAACAACGTGTAAAAAAGATCGTGGTCGAAGAAAGATGAAGCTTAACAGATGGTGGCAAAGCTAGTATTGATGGCAAAGGAAGTAGATGCCGTGTGTTTGGTGGGATTGGAAAGGAATTGGTACATTATGAGCTACTGCCGCCTGGCCAAACGATTGATTCTGATCTCTACTGTCAGCAGTTAACAAAATTACAGCAAGCCAGAAGCGGCCAGAATTGATCGATAGAAAGAGCGTTGTGCCACGTGCATTTTTGAGGGCCATCAAAAATTGGAAGAGCTTAATTGGGAAGTTTTGATACATCCACCGTGCAGTCCTGACCTCGCATCATCAGATTACTGTTTATTTCAGTCTCTACAGAACTCTCTTAATGCTATAAAGTTGAGTGGAAAAGAGGAGCAAAAATCGGCGGGAACTTCTTCGACTATGTCGAATATATCTTTAAAGAAATCAACCCCTGTTAAAGAACCATATCGTTCCTACCATAAAACAGTCATTATTCCGCTAGCGTCAACGTTAAAATATTTATTTTTAGAACGTGGTGTATGGATAGAACTGTGTCTCAGTCGAGGAAGTACATAGCAAATTCTTTAGGACCGAAATATGCCGAATCCGTCATTACGCTATTGGATGTAATGCATAGCGAGTCCAGACCCGACACACCAATGATTTGCTTCTTAAGTATGGGATCCGATCCTAGCCCCAGCATAGAACAACTTGCAAAAAATATGGAAATTGTATGCAAGAACATCTCAATGGGTCAAGGACAAGAAGTACATGCCCGAAAATTGCTCAGTCATGCTAAAACTGATGTAGGTTCATTCACGGTATTGACGTGGATCGTTTTAAACTTCTTGAGCAACACTACATGATAATTTTCTAGGGCTTCTGGGTTCTTTGTCAAAATTGCCATTTGGGATTGGATTACATGACGGAATTGGTCAATTTCCTTTTAGAAATGGTATCGCCTCATCCAAATTTTCGAGTATGGATCACTACTGAACCCCACAAGGATTTCCCTATTTCTCTTCTACAAATGTCTATAAAATTTACGTATGAACCACCTCAAGGTGAGAAAACGTTCGGATATTAAATTGGCGAGAAAGTAATTTCGACTTTCTTAGTACGAAATAAAACTCAATTTTTCATACAATTAATGAACCTCGATCGATTATTCATTTCCCAATTCATTCGACGACCTTTTGCCATCTTTCTGACAATTTTATGATTCGTAATCGCGACACTGACAGAAGTCAATCAAGAAAAAAACATAAGGCTTTTTAAACAAACCGAAATTACTTTTTTATCAACCCAATAAAATCTTAAAATCCGTACAAGCAGTAGTGTTACTGTTTATGAAAATTACATACTAATTGACTGCAAGAACAAACAAAAATCGCTTGAATGATTACTACTTTAACGTATACATCCGATCAATCGTACTATTGTATTTTTAGGGATTAAAGCAGGTTTACTTGCTACGTACAGCTCTATGAATCAAGAAATGTTGGATCAATGCGATGCAATTCAATATATACCATTGATATACATGGTCTCCTTTTTGCACACTGTAGTTCAAGAAAGACGTAAATTTGGCCCATTAGGTTGGAATATACCTTATGAATTTAATTCTGCTGACTGGTTAGCATCCTGTATGTTTATAAACAATCACTTGAGTGATTTTGACCCGAAACGTGGTATAAGTTGGCAGACTGTACGGTAATTTAGAAATGATCTCGGCTTAGAGGCAATTACTGAATCCAATTGTGTGATCTTACATTTAACCGCGTACTATATTTTAGATACATGATAGGCGAAGTTCAATATGGGGGACGAGTAACCGATGATTATGACAAAAGATTACTAAATACATTTGCCATCGTATGGTTCTCCGACATACTTTTTTCGGAAGATTTTATATTTTATAAGGGGTATCCCGTTTTTAATTTCTCTCAAGCTAATGAGTATTTGACAGCGATAGATACTCTGCCGACCGTAGACCCACCACAAGTTTACGGGCTACATTCAAATGCCGACATTACGTTAGTTATACGTATTAAATCCAATAAATTTATTTGAAAACAAATCTATTTAGAATGAAACTACAAGCCAAAAATTATACTTTATATCACAGATATCAAAGTAATACTACGCAGTCCATATTAGACACTATAATATCCATTCAACCGAAAGAAGCTGGCATGGGTGGTGGTGAATCTAGAGAAACCGTTGTTGTAAGACAAGTAAAGGAAATGTTAGAAAAATTGCCATACCATTACGATCCATTTGAAGTGAGAGAAAGGTTGGCCGATGGAAATTTACTTTCAGATTTAAAAAACAAATAAATTTGGAAAAATTTTATACAATATTATTGACCTATTGCCACGTATCAAACCAATTTAAATTTTCTCATTGTTTAAGATTGGTCATAATGGGTATTACTGCACCAATGAACATTTTCTTGAAACAAGAAATAGACAGATTTCAAAGAGTCATTGAATTATTGTACACTATGCTTAACGAACTTTTATTGGCTGTCGATGGTATCATAATTATGAATGAGGTAATTAAAACGAAATACTGTTTTTAATTAAAAAACAAACACAATGAAACTATATATATTTTAACAGCAATTAAGGGACGTTTTCAACAACATATACGATGCCAGAATCCCACAGGCTTGGAAAAATCGATCATGGGAATCTTCCACGCTTGGATTTTGGTTTACAGAATTGCTTGAAAGAAATCAACAATTTTTCAACTGGTTGCATAGCGGCAGACCCATCAAGTTTTGGATGACTGGATTTTTTAACCCTCAAGGTAAAGACATTTTGCTATGTTTAATTATCATGTCGCTAAAAGTAATTCCTTTTTAAAATATCGTAGGATTTTTAACTGCAATGAAACAAGAAATAACGCGAGCTCACACAGGTTGGGCTTTAGATAATGTCACACTTCATAATACCGTGACACGATATGCTAGCGAAGAGTTGAAATCTGCACCAGAAGTATGCCTGCAGCTTGTATAATTTTTCTAAAAAATACACACACAAATAGATTCGATAATCAATTATTTATTTAATCAGGAAGGAGTTTACGTGATTGGTTTAATTTTGGAAGGCGCTGGTTGGGACAAAAGAATCAATAAATTATGCGAATCCGTAAATAAAGTTCTTTATGTGCTAATGCCAACGATACATATTTATGCTTTGTATAACATACCAGATAAGGACCCCAAACTATACAAGGTTAATAGAAATTACTTCTAACAACAATAAGATATGTACAAGCAATTTATTTAACTAATATACTTTATCTGTAAATAGTGTCCCGTATACAAGAAACCACTAAGAACATACGTATTGCTAGTTACACCACTGTGGTTGCAAACTGATAAATCTCCTGAATTTTGGATCTTACGTGGTGTAGCACTGTTATGTGACAATAAATAGTATTTACAACCCACATAAAGTTATCATTATCTATATTGAACAAATTCTTTCATAGTAATAAATAATAATCTATGACCGTTATGATTTTTAATTGCATTATTCTTTTGAGTCTATAAAAGATACAAAAGATACAAATATACATTCAAAAACATTAAAATATTTACTACTAATTACTATCACCAGGGATAATAGAAATCATTCTTACAAGTATAGAAAGAATCAAATACGCAGTCGATTCAAAATACAGCTTGCTTGAATCTACGTAGATCATGGCCAGAGGTATTACATGATAAGATAAAACTATTGAATTAGCATATTTAATTACCTAACAAAAATTATTTAAATGAATTAAAAACGCTTATCAGATATACATCCCAACCTAATTGTTATTGTGAAAAGAACATAACTATTAAACTTAATTATATTAGCATTATTATATTAACACTAATATATATTAATAGTTATTAATCTATAATTCTTATTTGTGGATCACTATTAATGTCTTGCTAAATGTTGCTGTACTAACCTCTCTAAAAAAACATCTTGTAAAAAAACTTAATGGAAGTGTTTTATATCTGATAGATATATTCCTTCGTACAACAGTATTCTTTCAATTGATTCTGTGATCTTGATAATCAATGACATATTAAATACATATTTTAATAATACACAAATAATATCTATACTTACCTGAATTATTTTCCAAATGCTAGGTGGCTATACATCTTCCATAGTTGTGAGGATCCGCCGCTCCGTGGCGCCCACGGTTTCAGCCTATGGTAACCCGCCACTACGTGCCACTCACAGCTTCGATCTCGTCCCGCTCCGACCGAGTGGCGCTTGGGTCTCGAGTACGACGAGGTATTGTATTTCCTCTTCCGTCGAAGATGTTATTGTTACAATAACTGTTGTACTAGACGGTCGTTCTTGTAATAAAGTGAGTACCTATTCTACCAGTTCCCTCGTGTATTGATTTCTGTTCGATAATTCAGTTTTTTCGTCAGCGATCGCATTCCTGGCGATCACTATCACAATCACATTAACTAGATCACGTCTCTTTTGAATATTACATTCGCGGATTGCAACGATTGGCTGAAATCTCTCGCGGTCAGTAAATCACGTGGCCGTTGGGTACTTGATCGAATCCACACGTAGCCAATCCCGACATTATCGTCATTGATTGCTAAAAAATTAGATGGCGCTTATCTCTAGCAGGAAAAGGTAAACTTTCTTCGTAACGATATATTACCAGCCGCAGCTGGTAGTAGACAATTTTGTGACGTGAGCCGACAGGGGCTCGTTCCAACTCGAAATATGATCCGGTCAATTTTATGCAACCGTGAGTATTAATTGTAAATTTTACCAATTGGTATCTTTAGTAAAATAAATATCTCTTTAATATGTACCGATAATAGATCAATTGCACAAAAATACATAATTGTTTATAGATAGAATTCTGGACGCTTGTATAGCTATATATATTATTATGCAGTTTTATGAAATCCTTAATATATACTGATCAAAACATAAATAGAAGGCAATTTGTTATATTAACGTGTAATTTCGTTAGAAACGTGTAGTACATTAGAATTTATGCGACTGTCTTGAAATTAATGTTATAACTTTCAATGAATGTTAACTAATCAATAGATGTTAGCTTCTACTGTATTTATACATATTGTCATTTGTATAAATAGAAGGATTCGTTAATAAAAAAACCAAAAAGTATTTTAATAAGATATGATCAAAATTAACTCACGCTTCAGAAGTTTCGATCATTTTTGCCAAATTTATACATAGGTTATTCAAAGATTTTAACATTTAGCGAACGATGATATTTGCAATCAAAATAAAGCCTACAAATAAAATACCACAATATACTAGAATATTCTTATGAATATATATATATGAATATTCTTAAGATAATAAATTTCTTTAATTATGCATGTATAATAATATGTAATTATTAACCATGATATTGAATAATTTATCAAATTTCTATTTATATTTATTATTTAATAATATTTAACAAATTAATCTAACACACGCATAATGATTTCAGACCACCTTCAGCAGGGACTGACGTCTCTTGCGAGCAAGAATGTACCTGCTTTAACATCATGTAGCACTTTAAAAACTCAAACGAAGCATATGGCTACCGAATCGAAATCTTCATCCGTACCTACAACCGTACCGGTAGAACCTTACAGTCCATTTCAAAATACCAGCAATATGGCTGAATATGCCATAGCCAGAGTAGATGATCTACTGGATTGGGGTCGTAAAAATTCACTTTGGCCAATGACGTTTGGTTTGGCATGTTGCGCAGTGGAAATGATGCATATCGCTGCGCCTCGCTATGATATGGACCGCTTCGGAGTGGTCTTCAGAGCATCTCCACGACAAGCGGATGTCGTGATAGTTGCTGGAACTTTAACGAATAAAATGGCTCCTGCTTTGAGGAAAATTTATGATCAAATGGCAGAGCCAAGATGGGTAATTTCTATGGGCAGTTGTGCCAACGGAGGTGGATATTATCATTATAGTTATTCCGTTGTCAGAGGCTGTGACAGAATCATTCCTGTGGACATATACGTACCAGGTATACTTCATTTAATACGAATATTATATTATAGTATATTTTGATTTGATAGAAAAATTCAAGTAATTAACAATCGGATAAGAAGCTGTAAGGTTTATATATTTCAATTTTGTTTATATTATTAGGTTGTCCCCCAACTGCTGAAGCATTGTTATATGGAATTCTTCAATTACAAAAGAAAATAAAACGTATGAAGACAGTTCAGGCATGGTACAGAAAATAATGTTAATTGATTGTATGAATATAGTAATTCATAGTACATAAATTATTATCAATTGTAAACTAAATAGTAATATAAATTATAAACTAAATGTGTATAAATTTATAGTAAGTTGTAAATAATTATGACTAAATAAAGTATCTGCTAAAAATAAACAAAAAAAATGAGTACTTTTTGTTGACTAAATTTATAAATATTTTATAATAAATTTTATAAATAATAATAATTGTATATACTAATTTTATAAATAATTGTCATTGTTTTTTGAATTATACTGTTATAAACATTATAGATAAATCATTTTAATCATTTTTAATTTTTCTAGTACAGCTTTCTTATAAAAACTATAAACAAGAAATCAAAAATAATTAGTTCATATAAACAATTTATTGACCCACACATTAATTACAATTTAGGTGATGAAACATTTTTATAATCTGTTTATCATACCCTTTCTATAATAGATACATTTTTATTATTCAAAATATGTACACAAAGCCAATCTTACTGAAGTAATTGTAGGCAGAAACTTTTACTGCTTATCATTTACTAAGGCCCCATTCTCTAATGTATTGCTCTAATTTAATGTCAGCTTATGAGTTGCAGTCAGTCATCGTGATACTATCATAATAATTTTGTAACGTTTCAGTTACAATTAGTTAAAAACAGTTATACGGCTTACATTTGAATGTCTACATACATTTCGAATTATGGACATATTGGTAATTCCATAAAATAAATGTTAATTATGAGAATTTATTTTATTTTATTGCGTGGCTACATAAAGTCTGACCACACCACATAATCTCATTAAAATTTGCGCATGATTTTATATATATATACGTACATAAATAAAAAAATACATACATACATACAGATATATGTACATTACTAAAAACAAATAAAATGTGTGGTGGCCCACGTGATCGCCGTGTGGCGCCTGTGACACATGAATAGAGATACAAAATATATATAATTACATGAATTATAATTTCATTTGCAAAATTAATGATAGATATCATCTACTATGTCGTCAAATTTCTGTACATACAAATGATATAATTATAAAAAATTACTTTTTCTCCCCATGGTCTAAACTTGAATTTCTCCTTTAACGATAAAGTAATAATAACACACATTAAATGATATACGTTTGCTTGTAATGTAATTAAAATTGTTGAATGTTTATGCGTATCTTAAAGAAGTGAAATGTTCATTATATTTTTTACATATCATTTAACACATCACGAACAATCTGTATGTCGAATATAATTAAACTATTATACAGAAATTACTTTATAGCCTCACAAATATACTTAAAAATTATTTTAAAAACACAAAGATTTGATTAGATATCGTTGATAGATAGAATCGTTGAATTTGAATTTGTTGCAGATTTTATATTTATATAATCTAAAGTCAAATAATTTTATAAAATCATTAAACTTCCTTGGACTAACTTTGGAGCGTTATAGACTATTTGGTTTATATATTATGACTTTTAATATGTATTGAAATGTAAAAGTAAAGAATAAAATCAATGGATTCATGTTATTTTATTAATACATAGTTTTATTAGAATGGCATTTAATCAGACTTCAGTTGTATTTTGATATACCATTCGAACTATTTGACTGATCATATATTACTATTTTTACAAAAATATGATTAAATTTATGCAAAATAATGAAACAGATTATTTTGAATTATTCTATCAAAATTAAAATACAGATTTTCAAGTTGATATGTTATATGATTATTCATCACTGCGTAAAGAAACAGTAGCAGCGGTTAATCATTGTGGCTAAAAAATTAATAAAACTATACTATCTCTTCCAGAATTTGTCATTATCAAATATTTGTAACAACATAAATATTTTATCATTTAGATATCTATCTTTAAATAGTATGATTTTTTAACTTATTACGCGAAATATTATCCAGAGGAGAAGAAACAATCTTGCAATACTAAAATTCCATGTGTGCGGCTATCGCAAGATTGTCCATCGCTATGAACAACTTTATATGACATAACCAGATAATAATTTTGTTAAAAAATTATATTGTTTCCTTATACCTTTAGTCATAATATGTTATGACACTTTTACTCCAATTTGAGTAATTTCAATTTCATTAATTTTAATTTATTACAATTTCTTCTTTTTGAATCCTCCTAGTCCACATATTATAATCTATATATCACATTCTCACTTGTTTGCTTTGCATTCTGCACATTTCATATGCTATATTATTATTTAACAATAAAACTCTACATTTGTATATCAACAAACGTACGCTTTAAGTAAAGAAGCAAAATTTAATTTTTAATTTTATTAAAGAATTGTTTGCGATGTGGAAGGTGGGGGATCGTTCAATAATGTTGGTATAGGACCGTCTGTCCATTGAATAAGGGCATGTTCGCTCATTTGCGTACTTTGAAAATGATCCTTCAAAAGCGTCTGCGAAAAAGTACAATGCATTTGGTACGCTTCACTTTCACGATTAGGATCTCCACAAATTCTGTACAAGTCTGGAATTTGAAAAATTAGAAAACTTGCACTCGCTCGATTTTAAATCATTTTTATCGCACGCTAATGATTCATAATCGCACATTTACCTTTGAGGATAGCAGTAGCCCATAGTTGTACGTGCACATCAGGTATTTTAGATGCGAGTTGCATTGCAGGTGTAACCATATTCATAGATTCCCTACTATTTCCTAACGAAAGAAATATATGTCCCAATAATACGAGGCTACAGGAAGTAAGTCGGTTCAAATCTTCAGAACTCGCCATTTTTAACGTTTCCCGAAGATATCTCCTACAAAAACATATAGCAATATTTTTGGGATCCATTTACGTTCAATGTGCTCAACCTTACTTTGCTTCGTTGTGTCTAGCTCCAAAAAAAGCTTGTAAGCCTTGAACATAATATGCAGCCGCTCTTAAAGAGTGAGAATGTGATGGCAACGATTCTGGATTTATTCTTTCCATCAAAGCACCTAATTCTGCGTCCCTTTTCGTTCTAAGATACACTATCGCTAAATTTAAATTTGCAAATGTCCAAAGCTCCCTTTCTTGCGATGTCTACAACAAGGCAAATTATCAACCAGTATAGTCAATTATATTTATAATTTGAGAGAAATTTGTAACAAAACTAACCCATAGTACACGTTTTAGCAATATTATGTATTTGCCATTTGTATATCTAAAATATGTAATGAAAATAATATAACGCACATCATTTTCTTTAACAACGACAATATAGTAACATTAATCAAAACTTAATATCACTACTTAAAAATTGATAATATGTTATCGTTATCCAAGGGTTAGTTTTGGTCTATCTTTTCATATTTTTTATCGTTTTACTCTAAGCGCAGCTGTAAATTGAGCTTCCGCAGCTTCCATACAATTCATTGACATCGCATACAAGCCCAGGAGCGCATGTAATTGCGGCCGATGACCTTGAAGCAATCTTGGCTGCCGCCTACAAAGCTGGCATGCTTGAGCTATTTCTGAAAGTGCCACACTTTTGTTCCCCATAACAAGGCGGCACATAACGATATGTTCCAATAACATTAATTGAAAGACGGAGAGTATGGGTTTATTGTCGACGACTATAAAAGAAGTAGTTTCATAATTATATCGTTAAAAGCAACATGATATTGGGACAACGAAAAAATACAATATATGATAATTACTTTTCAATCTTTCAATTTGAGTAAGGGCTTTATCAGTATACTTTTGTGCTTTATCCATGTGTCCAGCTTGCATAGAGTGCATAACAGTTACAAGATAAACTAAAACATACAAATGATCCTTCGGCATCCATATAAACATATCCCCAATGTTTGAACCTGTTACTATATCATCCGACGGCCAGTTGGGAGACATTATAGTCTGTATACTTTGTTGCAATTGTTTCAAACAAGGTTTTACGCTATTTACCTGTGTCACGAATAAAATGATCTATAAATAATAATCTACTCTATCCTATAATGATACCGTAAACTTGATAATAAGAAAATTATGATAATCAAGATTGGGGTTTACCTGACCTGCCATAAGATAATGACATACTTGAAGCACCAAATAATAAACTTTCAGATATTCTTTCTGATGAGGACTACCTTGCCAATTTTCAACATGATGACCTGCAGAGTTTAGAAGCGAATGAACTTCTGTAAATTTCTTGTCTATTAGTAGGAGCATACATCGACTTAATAAAAATAATACTCTCGTATAACTCGCATTACTAATATGAGAATAATCGACACCCACGGCCAATAAACTACTCGCTGCTACGAAATCTTTTTCTGACGCATGGATTTGCTAAAACAGACCAGATCGGAGAGACACAATTAATAATATACAAAATATTATCGAATAATAGATCTTCTTTTAATAAAAATATAAATCACTGATCTTACTGCCAATTGAAAGATAAGTCGGCAGTGCCAATAAACATTGTGCTGCGAGAGCTCCACCGCTTTACGTAATATCGGTTTGCTCAAATTCGACTGTTGTTGCTGTTCATATAATTCTGCAACGACGCTAGCTGCCTCGAACTTAACATCATCAAACGTATTTATGTTCTGACTCAATCGCCACTGAAACAGATTTCATTCAGAGAAAAACGAAAACTGTATGTTAAACTACTTCATTATATTTAAGGGATCAGGATCACCGCCATTATTTTCAGATGGTCTACTTTGAGTCAATCTGTATCCATGACACGCTATAAAATAATGGTTTACTTGCTGATCTCCCCAAAATATTTGGAAAATATTATCATAACACTTCGCATTGACAACAAAATGTAGAGAGGTTAGGTTACACATAGTGCTCACACGGATTTTTAATGTAATACGTGATGATAAAAAGATTAAAAAAATGCAATTGCACAAAGAAGGCTAAAGGAATATTTTAAAATTAAGTTCACCTAATCAACTAACCGCTTGTTCCAGATGCGAACGCGCCAAATCAATGTTCTTCGTGTGGGTAAGTAAAATGTTTCCCAGTTGCAAATGAGTTCGCGCTTCGACTCGCGGTGGTGGTTTGAAATTAAAAACAGCCTGCAGACACTGAATACACGATTTAATATTTGGTGGGTTCGATGTTCGAAAGTTTTCAGCTAAACCTAATAACGAGAGATACCAAGCGTCCTGGGAAGACGCCATTTTGACATTTCTCGCGAGTGTCTCCCAGTCTAAAGTCGTCCAAACTCAACAATAAAGTAGATATATTCTTATTTACGTTCATAAGGCGTAAGAATGACAATAAAAAAAGGTAACTTTATCGATAATCGAGTAATAAATCGATCGCGATAAACTTACATCGTTACAAGTTCAGAACGGTTTTAAAATGCCTTACAAAATGTAAAATTGTAAAATGTAGTCACGAGTAGATCGACATGCACCAACGAATAATTTCATTGAACAAAAATGTTTATTGATCGATACGTTTTAAACACGATCGAACAGTACTGTATGCTCTCATGCCTTGGTTTTAATTTGTTATTCTAATACCTATAGGATCAATATCGTTTATCGTAAAATTACAATAAGAATTATCCGACAAAAACATCATTTTTTAGCGATACTTGTCGTTACTTAACATTCTGGAGGGGGAAAAAGAATATAGGTATTAAATTGGCAATAAAGTAATTTCGGCTTTAAAGTGTAGACTTCAATCAATTATATAATTTACATTTTGTTCGAAGACCTTGTACCATCTTTCTGACAATTTCATCGTTCATAATAGTGACATTGACAAGAGATATTAAAAAAAAATGGGAAAAAACAGCGCCATCTGTTTATGAGGACTGAAATTACTTTCTTGCCACCCCAATATTTACATATATATGTATATTTTACATTAGAAAGACGAATGTATACATAAATAGGATCTAAAGCGTAAAGTACTGTTTTGCATTGAATATGAAGGAAAAAATCGAATTAATCGACGAATCGAAATACGAGAACGTGGATATGACATCGAGTAATAATCGAATCGATCTTTCGATATTCGCGTTAATATATTTAAAAAATGTCTATTTTTACTCATTTCGATTGATAGACGACGTGTTTTGAAAAAAAAAAAAATTTGAAACCGCCCGAAAACGCGAGGTAGATCGCTACGCTACGCTCGGCCAATCGGTGGACTCGCTGATACGAATGATGTGTACGGCCATCGTATGGTCGAAGCGTTCGGGGATTGCAAAGTCGTACGGCAGCAGTCGGGTTCGTATTTTGGTTGGCATGTAAGTTTTTTTTTTCCACCGTGTAACACAGACAGAGCGTCTAAGGTCGAGGCAGTTGTTAGAAACGTATCGAAGATATCGGTGGCCGGCGATTGGCTAAAAATGATACGCAGTGGAAATAGGGGTGGCATTCATTTGGAAACGTTAAAGAACCGAGACGAGAGTGACACGGTAGAGGAGCCAACGTCAAGAATGTGCGAGGGGCAGTTGTCTTCGATGAAGGTAAACAGCTGTTCGTCTTACACAGGTCCGAATCGTACGACAGAAATGGCGCAAGAGAGCAATTCCTCTTGGGACAATCTACCCAGTGTCATCCTTCAAGAGATATTCTCGTATTTGCCGCACGAGAGTCGCATAAGTGCTTCCCAGGTAGGCGAATTCTTCCTTCTTGTCGATGTCAATGTCAAATTGAGTGAATGATCGAACGATCGAATTTTCCCACAGTCGTTTGATGTTTACGAATATCCCCATGCATAATAATACACAGATGTATAGATACACACATACACACAGATACATATATATATATGTATATATATTAATTGTATACACATATATATTGTACACACACACACAATAATACGTATTGAGGGAACCAGGAAGTAAACCACTATTTCGTGGTGTATGATCGAACTTTGTTAAAAAGAAGAAAATATTATCCAAAATGACAAAATATAATTTCCATCGTTTTTGATCGATCCTTGATCGATCCTTGATTGATTCTTGATCGATTCTTGAACTCTTCCATCTGTTTGTAAATCATTGTCCACCGTGTACGGATACGGACTAACTCAAACTAAACCGTTCGAAAATGAAAACAAACACGTGAAGATAATGGCGAAAATCCTGTTCTCCGATGTATTTGAACGTATAATGGCTTCCTTAGCCTTTACGAGGTTGAATCTTATAATCGTAATTATTCCAATCCTCTCTAGATATTCGAATGTTTAACATTTTACGATAAGTTAAGGCACATTATATTAGGACAAAAAGCATAAGAAACTGATCCACAAATGGTAAAGCTTAAAGAGTAATTTACTTTTGCTGGATTGCACAGGTTTGTAAGAATTGGAGATACGCGTTATTTCACCCCAGCTTTTGGAGAAAGATCACCTTCGCCCTGAAGGATGACGAGGGTACAGCATGGGCTAGGTGAGTAGTACAAAATTATCATCGGTCTATGATTTATGTTATTAACGGACATATTTAGTTTACTGTATTTCGTAGATTCTTGGCAGAATGCTTTGGGCTGAGTGTACACGAAGTCACGATTCGCTGCGATATCATTGCTCGCATCAAAGAAACCTTGATCCTCTTGAAAAAGCTAAGCTCCAACAGGCGACTGCGGAAATTGTTCTTGGAACACAGTGGTAACACATTCGAATGCCACAACCGATATGTAGAAAACGAAGAAGACAGGTACAGTCGCTAACATCTATCCATCAGTACTTGAGATTAATGCGGAAGGGATGTTTCTAATACGAATGAATTGTCGATAGCCAAGCAAGTAATTCGCCCCTCATGAAGTCTGTCGTGAAGATCATTGAAACGTCCAATCGTTTGGAAGCTCTGAGCTTAGGATGCATCGAAGAATTGACTGCAAATGCTAGTATAATTTTGGAACCGCTATCTACACATCATGCCAAACATCTAACGCATCTGAGTCTGGCATCCGTTAAGGATGATCCCGATCATTACGACTTCCTGGAACTTGATGAGTCTATTTTTAAATCGTTTACCAGATTATCTGTTCTGACGATAGACTACGATTTTGTCGGCGATGCTTTGCTTAGAGCTTTGGATAACGGATGTATGGAAAGATTAGTGATACATGTACACGGTTGGAACCATGATTTCCTAGGAACCACGAACACAGCTTGGGAAACGTTTGTTTATAAAAAGTACGTTGACATTTCTTTTCAAATTAATATAACGAGCCAAGGATAAATATCTTGACAATGCAAAATGTACGAAGTCAAATCGTTTCAGTCCGAAGTGCGAATTGAGATTGAACCTTCTACATTCTTACGTGGGCGTCAAAGTCTTGGATACGAATATACTTTGTCCTGCGATGCCCCTTTCACACTTGAAAGTCTTGTTCTGCGAAGGTGTAAACATCAAAGCATTACATCGGTTATCGAGTTGGTATCCGCATACTTTGAAGTCACTTATATGGATAGACTCGATAGATCCTATGACATCTATATCGGCTATGTACGAGCCTGAAGAACCAGATAGGTAAAGGAGCCTGTTCTATTTAAGTCGTGTCACTGATGACGTTTCGATATGGCTAATAATCGTTTTCACTTTCTTACTTAATGCACCGCAGCCCAGACCCTTTGGTATTGGTAGCATGGAAGTGCGTAAATCTCGTAGAGATTATATTTATAGGATATAAATATTATCAAGAAAATCTATTAGCGATCGCACGACTGAGGGGTAACACGCTTAAGCTGTTCATGTTCGCAAAAAAAGATATTTTATCTTACAATGAATCGTGGTATAAAACCGAAGCCATCACGCACGTAAGTTATCACAGAAATATGAGAAATTTCATCATTTGGGAGCGTGCTGTGACAAACAAGTTCGATCTTCTCCTTTTCTATCGATTTGTTAAAAATGAAGAAATACATGCGACGCATTACAGGAAATACAGCGAATAATGGGTGAGTGTTGGGAACCATTGAGTGAAGCAGAAGTACCTGCGGTAGTGATGGATCCTTTCGGTGGTGATAGTAGAGAAGTTATCATGCCGTTCGTCGCAGACGATCAAAAGTAACTTGCAACATATTCCAATGGAACATCCACCAACCATTGACTACCGGTTACAACTTCGTCTGGAGAAACATCATCAAAAGTACAGTTGTAAAGTTATATTCTTTATTTTTCTACGAGATCCATTATTATTTTATTTTATTTTATTTTATTTTATTTTATTTTATTTTATTTTATTTTATTTTGTTTTATTTTATTTTATTTTGTTTTATTTTATTTTATTTTATTTTATTTTATTTTCTCTTTTTCTAAACAACGTGACGAATAAGTATGATGAGCTAATAGTCGAAAGTGAAATTAATGTACGATACCATCCGTCAGGTAGGTAAAGAGTTATAATTTCTATGTATATTGAGGATACAAATGCGCGCACTGCTCTTTTTTTCTTTTAATAACGATGATTTATCAGTTCTTACAGTAAGTAACGCGATAAATGAAGTTTCTTTTTATTTAAGAGCACAAACAACGAGATACGAACGGCGCATCAGTGTTTTCCATATTTCTAAAGCGATTCGTAATGTCTCGACTCGAAGCTCCTCCCTTTAGGAAGCCAATTTATATGTGTATGTGTGTGTGTGTGTGTAGTAAATTTATCGCGCAGGACGCACAGAACGAGACAATTATCAGCGAAGTCACGAACGTACAAAAAAACACTGATGCTCGCGATTTTACGAACGATATATATATATATATACACGTTTATATTCGAGCCGTAACGATAAATCATCGCCAATCGTGTCTCATGTTCCTTTAAAGAGTAAGATCGAAATCGCCGTAACGATATCGAGTAACGCGACGCGATTATCGACGTGTATATCCTCAATAATTAAAACGGATGGTGCAGTGATTTATTTACAATACAATTTTTCTTCATTGGGGAAACTTTTGTAAGGAAATCGCGCTATGTGACGCGTCCTCGCGCCAATCGTATCTCGATAACGCGATATACATTATCGATCGTTCCTCTCACCTGACCAACATCATACGAAGGATAAATAAGTGTTATATGTGTTGTAATAGAGAGTATCTTTGTAATAGCCAGATTTGCAGATATCAATCAAACTGGCGAATAGAAACGACGTGGGACTTATAACGATAGTCCGCAGTGACGTAGATCTGTTACCACGCAGAGTCATTGAAAATTTTCTTTGATACCAAAGTAATAACGACCTACAAGGAAAGCGATCATTCGCCTTTGGGATAAAAGAAAGAAAGAGAGAAAGAGAGAGAGTGAGAGAGAGGGAGAGGGAGAGGGAGAGGGAGATGTGTACGGCGAGAGGTCCGATTTTATTACGATCTTCCACGAGAAAACTTAACGAAATTCCAAATGTATGTAAGTAGAAACGTCGTAACGGATATTTTTCCAATCCACTGAAACTGTAGATAAAAAGGATAAAAAAAAGCGCGAGCGATCGTTAAGAGCAGGTTGCATGTTGGCGAGAGAAAATATCTAAAGGGACTTCGTGGAACATTTTGAACGAACCGTTGCGTAGATATAATAAGAGATATTAAAGCGTGTCGCGCTCAATGACGAGAAATTGAACAGCGGTCCGAGGTTATTTTTAATACCAAAACCAATCGGACGCTTTTGTACAAATGATAATTAACACGCATCGAGAAGAATGTTGTCGACTGAGTGGTACGTGAGTAGTTGAAACACAAATTAAGTTAAATAAAGCACGATCTACGAGATCGTGTCCTTACATTGTGCGAACGGATCCTTCAAGTACCATCTTGTTGTGCTCTTAACGATCGCTGCACCTGAACACGATTATTATAGTTATCTATAAAATCAGAGGAATTAGCTGATAATCGTATATATGTATATGTATGTATATCTGTACTATCTATCGAACTTTAAACATAAATATTTAGGTGCGAGGGTGCATCTATTTCTGTCGTACGATTAAAACAATGATTTCGAAGGTTTACAAGAGCGCGCGCCATTACGCAAAGGAAACCACACTGGGTGAGAAAAACAGTCGTATACAGTTTATTGTTACGAAGAACAATTGACTTTTTTCGAGCCCTTGTATAATTACTATATCGTCGTATATTGTACTTTTAGCCGTGTATATCGTTCTTTTTTTTATATGTGATCTTGTACATACATTTCATGCGTCTGACAAAAGAAGAAGAAAAAAGTATTGCACGTTAATGCGAAGGCCGCGAGTTAAGATGCCCGAAGCGAGCAGTGCCCACGAAGGAGGTATGATGGGATAACTGCGGGAAAGGTAAAACGAAAATAATATAGAGTCTCGAGAATGAAGACGGTTTGATCGCGTAAGCGAGGCACAAATGCGAAGGAACGCGATTCGCTCGTAGCGAATCGCGATGGCCATAGACGAAAGAACGGGCTTCAATATGTACCTGAGTCGCGGTAAGAGTAATTTTCCTGAAACGTTTAAATACGCGACGCTTACTGTATGAAAATAATCGTAAATTCTTAAGAGTCCTTTCCTGGCGAACGTTTGGTCCGTAAATGCCAATCGATCATTCAATGAATAAAACTATTAAAACGAAAGTAGACTCGCCACGTGACACAGCCCTTTCACTTCGTATTCATGCTTAGAACGATTTTAGAAACTTCATCGAAATTGCGCTAACGGAGCCGATGTTCGCTTATCGTTATCATCGTGATACGGGCGAACTGTCATCGAGAACACTCGCTTGTTTTTTGACCGATGGCTCGCAAACAAGTCCAACTTCGTTTAAGACTTTGCTTTTCTTTTCGTTTTCCTTTCTATTCGAACGGAATCATCCCGCGCATAGGTGTGCTCGCGGGCATGGTGTCCGCCCGCCGTGTGAGCGAGAAACGAGAGAGAAGCGCGCAAAGGAACACGCGACATTGAGACAGAAAGATTAGCGTGATTGATGACGACGAGAGCACGGAAAGTTATTGTAATTGACGAGAGAAGAGAAGGAGAAGGAGGAGGAGGAAGAGGAAGAGGAAGAGGAAGAGGAAGAGAAGAAGAAGCATACGCTTCGTGATACGCGAGCATTGACACGAGCGATCTATGAGAAAATTAAGCGATACGTAGCACCATCTTATACGAATTCCTTATAGAAAAAAAATCGTTGTAGAAGGGCATACGTGCAGCCGCTTAACGTGGGCACAACGCAACATACGCGTACCGATAGCGCGACGATACAACAAACATAAGACTGAACCTGCCGAAAAAAGGTATATAATTAGTTGGGCAGGCTGCACGCTGCCGCAGTATTTGGCATCGTATTCATAATGGGAAGACCCACGTTAAATAGAGCATTGAAAACATTGCCTAAGATCAAAACGATGTTAATCGAGAAAAATTTATTCGCGGTCCAGTTAGAGAGACCTTTCTTTCCATTTTGCCATACGCCTTAAAACTGTGGGTCTCGCCAGTTCGCTTTCGTTCCAATACGGCGACTACGAGTTTATGAATATGCGTGTCTTACGGGGAGGGGGGAGGGAAGGGGAATAGGGGAAAGGGGGAAGGGAGGATGGTGCACCACCAGCTAGCGTTTAGAACGGAAGAAGCCCTGAGCGCTCACTCGACGAACGGTTCTCGTAGCCGATATAAGATTAAACCTTAAGCAGCCTGCCAAGAATCAAAATACTGTAAAATATCAAACGAACGCTAGCCAGTACAGAATGCTAAGATCTATTTTTTAAGAAGCGAATGTATATTTTTGTACTAAGGCAGGCCTTAGTGTGATCGTGTCTTCTTCTTGCGCGCAGTGGCAAGACGAAAGCTGTGATTATCGCGTCGGCTTAATAAAACAAAGAAGAATGCGAAACATAATAACGCTCAACAAACGCCAGGGGAACGATAATATTGATATCCCTGCTGGAAGTACCGAGTGGGCCATTGAAAAAGGGCGAATAGAGAACAAGACATCTGTGATAAAATAGAAAATCTTAAAAGGGTGCTCGAAGAGAGGGTGAAAGACGATGAGTTTCGCCGATTAACGAAAGAGAGAGAGAGAGAGAGAGAGAGAGAGAGAAAGAGAAAAAAAGAATGCAAAAGGCGAATATTTTCCCCGTGCGTTAAGGGGAGACGAACGATGCACGATACTCATGATTCCTAGAACTTAAACGGGTGTACTTCGAATTACTTTGAAAGAAACTTTGCGGTACGTATGACTAATAACAGAAGTGAAGAAAGAAAGAGAGTAAGAAAAGTATTATTTAACAGAACAACCCTATCCGCGAATTAGACCAGTGAATGTCAACTTGACTTGCTGGTGCCGGATTAAATAATCTTCGCGAGTTTGAAAGAAGAACGGCCATTATTCGCCAAGTGACTCGTCTGAAGGAGCATACTCGATCGAAACAATGGCGAAGCATGCGTTTAATTACACGAGGCACCACTAGAATACATCCAAAAGAACTCTATGACATTCCACGTCGTGAAACTGGAAGAATGGGGGTGAGTGAAAGAGGCTCCTGTTGTAGAAAATTTCCGATATAGCGTGCGTCGAGCCGATCAACTTCCATTTTGGTTTCAAACGAAAAACATTTCTGGCAAGTACATACGCTCGATCTCGTTGTACGTACCATTTACTTTAGCTTCGGCCACGCCGTTTATCGTCAATACGAAGTGCGCCAAACTAGAAGAAAGAGAAAGAAAAAGAGAAAAACTCGTTGAGATGACAACGCCTTATAATTGGCTGAGCGGTACTCCAAACTTGTAATCGATGTACAACCTCGCTCCAATCGGCCACGTAGAACTTTCTTTCCACGTAGAATCTGCGACCAGGAAGTCGCATTCGATGGATCTTCCGCAAACGATAAAAGTATCGGTCAGGGGTGCACGACGAGCAGTATTATAAGTTCCTAAAGGAAGATACTTCGCATGTTTTAAGGGATAGAACGAGAGCAACGTACGAACACGTAACCAATACGAATGGCGCATTCTGATCGATCTAGTTCGGTCGTTCTTTCATTTCTCTTCATATTGTAAGCACTTCCGTATGTATTACCGACTGTGTTATCATGAATTATACGTGTAATGATCTAATCCATTCCAAACTAAACGCAACGGGCCATAGAGGTATTAAAGGGGGGGAAAAACAAAAAAAAAACTAGAAACAGAAACCATCGACACGTAGATGGGAGAACTTATTGGGCGTTACCAATGGGGCCAAGCGGTTCAATTCACGGATTACAATGAAAGAACTGCCGCCTGAAACGCGATTAAATCATACGATTGTTGTGAAGTCGTTGTCCTATCGAATGTCCAAATTCGATCGCACTTGATTCATCAGTTCTTTGATCCGCGTCGCCCTACTTAATGATGCGAGGCACCGAGAGATTCAAGATCGATGATCCAGGTACCGATCATTAGTCGAGATCGATAACGCACAGAGCAAAAGAACGTTAGATAAGGATCCAGAGCCCAGGAGATGGCTGTGACAAGGCGCGTTACTATTGTCATGCGATTAAAGCCGGTAAAATGGGGTTTGCCTGCCAATATTTCGAATCTTCCAAGTAACAAACGAAAGCCCAGAGACCTTTTATCGTTTCAATCGTTGCTTCGTTGCGTAAACCGAGCGTTGATACATTGTATCAGATTTGAACAGATCAAACGACCGTGCAATAATACATGCGTCCGTACAAAGTCCGTGATGACACTGCTTGCGTCTGTGTTGGGTGTCTCTGTGTGTCTAAATGTGTCCGAGTGCGTATGAGTAACTGACCCCCCACAGAAGCATACGAGATGCAAATTTTAAACGATATTCGTGCTTTCCTTGATTCAACGCAGTTATACTATCGAGGACTTTGAGAAGCCATTCGAGTGCATGTTCGTTCGAATCGCGCGCCGATTCAAGGTGTGTCACGCGAAACCCCGTTCTTAATCGCATCAACGCGTTCCGCGAAACGCCATCGTTTAGTCCGAAGCATAAACACTTGACAACTTTTAATTGTTATCTTAATGTTAGGAGTAACGATAGACTTTACTACGTTCTGGGATACGTTATTTTTTGATTATGGTACGCGTTAGGATCGCACGCGATCTTACGATAGTTCGATCGTCGGTCTCGGCTCGGGACTCGATGGAAACCTTGAGGATCGATGCGTTTTCCACGCGAGTCAACGTTGCTCGCTATGTAAATCTAAAGGCTCGAGATGAAAAATGACGACTTTATCGCCATCGAACCATCGACGCTTCGCACTCGAGAGGCGTCAACATTCGATTCTAATTATTCGATTCGAACTATTTATTTATTATACGATTATTTGACATGTATACGCGAATGTTCGCGTTCAAGAGGTGAAAACCGCCCTTAAAGTCGGGGTGAAAGTTTATTCTGTTAAATATCTCGAAAAATATCAAAAATAGAAAATTCGTATAAATTGTTGAAATTAACATTTTTTACGTTAAATTCAACTGTTCAAACTGTTTTTTAAGATATTCATTTTTGTAAATGATATTTTCAAAACAGCATATTTTTATTATTTCTTCGCTTTATGCGTTTACGAATGTCTGAATGTTTTTCAATAGAAACTATTTGTTTTTGCTCTATTAAATGGAATTTTGATTTTTGCACTACAAAATTCTGTTTGTACAGGAAACTTCGTAGCGCCATCTATCGTTTTATTTTCCGCGAAAATTTTATTTATTTTCCATGAGTAATTACAATCTTTGAAAATATCCATCCAATGAACTACTGCATTAATTAACCAACGTCCGTAAGCCTAGTGTTGACCGTTTTAATCCCAGAGCTCATTGGAAAAATGTAGTCGAAAAAAGCGGAAGTTCTTGTTACCTTCTTTTACGTCGAAAACGCCGAGCAACGTGGTTGCATTTTTTGTTTGACGTTACATTTGAAAGAAAATAACAATCCAATTAACATGCTTATCGAAAAAGTGCGTTGGACTCAAATGGTTAAATCTTGTTTGGAATTTCTTACGCGGCTCTGCCTATTCTTTTCATTTTTACGATACAAACGAAAAAAAGAAAAGAAATTTGTGTCATCGATCTCTGAAAGTCGTTTCATTTCTTATTTGATTCGACACTGAATCGACTCTTAGCCGCGTTCGATTATAAAAATCATAACATTTTAAGAATACATTTTTGGATCAATCGTGATAAGAATAGACATACGTGACGAAGTGTCGCTAGGGTTAGCGTTAAATATTTCATTTTAGTAGCAGCAACGTTACCAGAGAACAAAAATAATTTCACATAGTTATACGTAAAGCGACGTAGAAAGAAAGATTACCCGTTTGGAAGCAATCGTTCGATCCTCAAGGTCTCGATAAAAGAAACGACCGTGAATTAGGCGAAGGGAAGTGGAGGAACGTCCTCGTGTCAAAGTCAACGTCACCAACTTAATTCGAAATTGAAGTTACTCGCAGAATTCGAAATCAACGTATCTCAGATCGTTATCGAATCGAAAATATCGTATTTGCCGGATTGGCTCGTATAGTGATAAACGATCGAGATCGTTTAATCCGTAGGTAGTATTATTTACCTTTGAATATCAGAGGATATTACGTAGCCTTTATCTAATTATTTGAACGTTGGACGACTCATATGATGAATTTATCCCCGAGCAGCAGCTTGATCTTCGATATTGAAAAGCGGCAGCATCATGACTGTAGCGTCGATTCGATCGTTCTTCGATGTATTTTTACCGAGCAAGAGAATATTCTTTTTCTTTTTTTACGATCGTTGAATCGAGCGATTCTTTGCATTTAGACGATAACAAAACAGATCGAAACGATTGCGTAAAAATCTGTCAAGAACGATCTTCGAGCGAAACATAAAATTATGTATGATGTAAAGAATTGTACGAGTCCCCGAATAACTTAATCTTTGATCTGGGAAAGTGACAGCATTATAATTGTAGCATCGATTTCATCGTTTTCGAAAAGAATTAATTCTCTTTTTTTACGATCGTTGAATCGAGCGATTCTTTGCATTTAGACGATTACAAAGCAAATTGAAACGATTGTATAAAAATCTATCAAAAACGATCATCGAGCGAAATGTAAAATTACGTACGATGTAAAGAGTCGTATGACGAATAGCTTAATCTTTGATCTACGAAAGCAATAGCATTATAATTATAGCTAGCATCGATTCGATCGTTTTGGAAAGAAATTAATTCTCTTTTTTTACAATCGTTGAACCGAAGGATTCTTTGCATTTAGATGATTACAAAACAAATCGAAACGATTGTGTAAAAATCTGTCAAGAGCGATCTTCGAGCAAAATGTAAAATAACGTTAGATATAAAGAATCGTACGACGAATTTATTCTATCCTATCTTGAAAGGCACCGTAGGTATCGTAATCGTAACATCGAGTTCGTACGTAAATCGATTCGATCGTTCTCGAAAGAAATTAATTTTCTTTTTTTACGATCTTTAAATCAAACGATTCTTTACATTTAAACGATTACAAAGCAGATCGAAAAGATCTTTGAACCTCTTACGAAACTCTTTAAGAATAATTAAACAAAAAAAATGTGTAAAAATCAGTGAACAATGATCTTCGAATAAGATGTAAAATAACGTATGATGTAAAGAATCGTACGATGAGTTTACGCTGAACATCTTGATCATTAATCTAGAAAATCGCCACCATTATAATTGCAGCATCGATACGATCGTTCTTAAAAGAAATTAATTCTCTTTTTTTTACGATCGTTGAATCGAACGATTCTTTGCATTTAAACGATTACAAGGCAGGTTCAAAACTATCATGTAAAGCTCGTACGGAGCTCTCTAAAAATAAGCAAGCGAAAAAATGCGTAAAAAACAGAGAAGAACGTTCTTCGAGTAAAATGTAAAGTTAAAGTACGAGTGGAATACGAGCTTTGCGTTATTCTTCACACGTTTGAACGTTTCGGCGAATCGTAAGATAAATTTATCCCGAACATCTTGATCATTGATCTAGAAAATCGCCAGCATTATAATTGTATGATCGATTCGATCGTTCTCAATAGAAATTAATTTTCTTTTTTTATAATCGTTAAATCGAACGATTCTATGCATTTAAACGATTACAAAGCAGATTCAAAACGATTGTGTAAAGCTCGTACGTAGCTCTCTAAGAATGAGATGCAAGCGAAAAAATGTGTAAAAATCAGTGAAGAACGATCTTCGAGCGAAAAATATAAAGTTAAATTACAAACGAAGCGCGAACCTTGCGTTAGACGTTACATGCGCGTGTAATGGATCGCAATTAGCGGTTCTCGGCATGCTGATGTAAGTTGTCCGTAATAGCCGCAAAACAAGGCTACGTCGAGTTCGGCGTATCTCTTATCCATAGTGTCTCGCTGCCATTTTTAAATCGAGAATGTAGCGTGTTTAAGTTCGTTCAGTGCATTACCCTATATTAGGGAGACCAGGAAGCAAACCAATATTTTTTAATGTAACGATGAAATTTATTTAAAAAAAAAAA
>JAITYT010000186.1:532696-546072 GCA_025433975.1 Liostenogaster flavolineata
TCGTCGAACAAAATAACGAAAAATATATAATCGATCGAAGTTCGTTTTTCGTATGAAAGAATTGAATTTGATTTGGTACTAAAAAATCGAAATTACTTTCTTGCAAACCTAATACGAGAATAACAATTCTTGCGATCTTGATATACGTATATATATATTTCCCCGGCCATAAAATGATAAAATTCCCCACTTTCAATTATTAACCGAGAGGGAATTGAGATTACGAAATTATTTTGATCGATCGATATTATCTTTGTATTCGTGGATTCACCGATTTATTAGGTTGGCAAAAAATAATTTCTGTTTTGCACGTACAAATGTCGTTACCTTTTTTTTTCTTTCAATAACTCTCGTCATCAGGGTTACGATTACGAATCACGAGATTGTCAGAAAGACGGCAAGAATCATCGAGCAAAACAGATAACTGCTCAAAATTCGTTTTTCGTACGAAAAAATGGAATTTTATTTGGAAACATTTAAAAACCGAATTACTTTTCTGCCGACCGAAAACATTTATATTCGAGACGAATTTCTCGCACGAGAAACGCGTACGATTCATGCTTCCGTTCTCATCTCGTCCACGCCTGTTAGCCGCGACCTCTAAGCTTTACACGAAACGAAACGATAGATTTTATTTTTATCATGAAAACATCTTTCTTGCACAAAAACGTAAGCGTTCGAACGATCATCGGTATGCTTTCCTTTTTTCGCGCGTTCCTTTCCACCTTGTCGAATTACTTCCGCTTCGAGGTGTCGCTTCCTTGACAAAGATCGAACTCTTGGATAGAATTTGATCGTCGATTACCACTATTCAACTGCTACGAGCGTCCATTCTTTTTTCGTACGCGGACATAATAACGGACAAGCGTTTTTATATGCGAGAACTACCGAAACTACCAAGCGATCAGTATTGTCTCTGTTTTCAATTTTCGCGAACCTTATACTGTACCGGATTGTAATTTTATTTTTACTCCACCTCTTCGATATTAGATATCAAATGTTTTCCGATGTACGAACCAATTTTTAAAGATGTATCAGTCGATAAATAAATCGTGCATGGCATTAAGCATATAAACAGGTGTTGTCATTTACCAAAACTTGATAGGGCGTCGTATTATCATCGTATTTTTTTCTTTTTCTGTAAACAGAAAAAATTGTCATGAAAGATAATTTCGTTTTTCTGGATTTAATACTAGGTTTATAGGACGTTTCATTTCGACACATTCAAATTTCACAAGAAAAATGAAACGTATCATTTATATTTTTCTTCTACCTCTAGCTACGTATGTGTTGACAATGATAAATATTCTTATGTTATTTTGATGTTTAAACATTGACCATTCAAATTCAGTCATCGGGTTCTATACCACGAAAATAAAATGAAACGGATTTTTAACGAATCAATTGTTTAAACAATAACTACATCCTTTACAAGACGATAGTTAACGTTACATGGAACACCTTTTACACTCAGGGTTTCTTTCTATCGCTTATATTTTTCAAGTTATAACTTAAGAAAAAAAAATGAGGATTTATTATCGATATATATTACAAGTTTCAGGTAATTTAATTGCTTAAATAATAACCAAACATTTCACCAGACGATATTCCACGTTGTTTGATCCTTGAAGGGTTGATATCGTGGCTGGAGCTGAATAACAGGATGTGATATTCGTGATTTTTCAACAAACAGGATATTTCTGTTTTCGTCAGATTGTTAAGACGTCGGGGTCTCGAGTATCACAATCTAAAGTCTTAGATATGGGATAAAAGGCGAAATCAAATGCATTAGATTGGGCATGTGCGTCTCTCACTCAGGATCCATGCGAACTATTGGAGAAGGCCTTGCACTTGACAAAAGCAAAGTGATATTCTCGTCATAACTCTTGAACAGAACAGACTCTTTTGTAGTAGTTGTAAATCAGGCGTTAAATGAGGCAAAAAATGAGGAAATATCATCGTTCGGCACTAAAATGGTTAAATGAGATTTTACGATTTTCTAATAATTTAATTACTTAAATAATAACCAAATATTTTACCAGATGATAGTCCACGTTACGTGGAATATCTTTTACATTCAAGGTTGCTTTTTATTGCTTATGGATTTATAACGTAAGAAAAAAAGCTGATGATATATCGTCGTTGGCATTTCTCTCAAGATCTCTTCTAAACAACGATATATCGACGTTCGGCACTAAAAGGGTTAAAGAAACGCAGTTGCATTTGTCATTCGTTGATGGTCCGACGATTGCGCTGCCGCGCTGAAAGAGAATCTTTTTGAAACGCGCTCCGCTTTCGTGACTCGCGCGTCATTGGCGCGTTACGTATCCCTGAGAGAGACAAAGTAGGGACGCGCAGAAGCACGTGGATTTGTTTGGGCGATAAAGCAGCATTCACACCGGACTCGTTGAGACGTTCGAATAATTTTCACTGGTCGACGAGTCGAAATCCTTAAACTTATGCGGCCAATACGCTTCTCCGAAAGATCCGATCGAGCGAAAAATATCGTATTAGAAGCGTCGCGTGCAAATTCATCTCAAATATTCAGGAATATTAAAATATTTCAAATCCGCCACCTGTGGAGAGTCGTACGCAGGATAACCGTTCCCGCATATAGAACAGACGTTCTTAAGAAGCTTATAAAATTTAAGAAAACGAGAGAGTATCTACATATATATGAATATGTCCGTACACGTTTATACATTCGCGTATATATGTATTTACGTGCATGCGAATATGTTCATGTACATATGCTTGTATATTTATATGTATATGTACATTTAAAAAAAGGTGACATAGGCAGGACGCGCTATAACAATTACAACAAAAAAACCGAAAACAAAACATTTGCTTTATCCGTGCTCCTAAAATCAGGAAATCGATGGTCGACGAATTAATCGACACGCCTTATCGCCGGGCGGTACGAGAACTCGCAAAAGTACGTCGAAGTGCAAAGTACGAATTTCTGAGTGAACGATCAAGCGATGATGAAGAAAAAAAAAAGAAGAAAAAGAGACCATTGTGAAGGACGCCTAAGCGCGATTGGTGGCGCTCCAGCCCCCTTCGTGCATTGCATTTTACAAAGTCCGTGGGGTACTTCCGGTAAGCCCCGTAGCCGGCGGCGCTTTCACCACGATACCGGGGGCGAACGGTGGCTTCGTAAGCGATAACTTCCACCGTACGCCTCCCCCCACTCCGTGCCGCGCCCCCACCCGACTGTCTCCCCACTCCATGCCACGCCACCTCGCGGTGGAGTACCGCGGAGTAGGGGAACCGTCGAGGAGTGGGAGAACCGACGAGCGTTACCGCGCCACGGAGTGGGGGCGAATCGTCGGCGGACTGCCGGCGGGGTGCAGTGACGGCAGGGGGGACGGCCGGGCGCGTGGTAAGGGAGACAGAACGCGGTGGGGGAAACAAGGACGCACTGCGAGACTACACGACGATGCCTGGCGAAACGATCGAGGTGGAGAGGTAGAGGAAAAAGAGGTGGTAGTGGTGAATAAGGCGACGGTAACGTCGTGAGGCGAGGGGAGAGAGTAGTTGTCGATTGAGGAGAGGAGGGGGACGTCAACGCCGGACAAGGCCGCCATATTGAATCTCCCGTGAATTTTTACACGCAGGACAAGGTTCGAAAGGCATTTTTTCGCCTTGATTACGGAAAGTTCGCGCACGGTTTCGCGATTTCTTGCGCAAAGAACACGGTGTCCGAGGTGAAGCGCGAAAAATAAAAAGAGGATTCGTGCGATTTTCTTCTTCGTTCGTCTCGTCTCTCTCACGCCGGTGTCATCCATCCGTCTATACATACATCCATCCATCCATCCATTTATCCATCCATCTATCCGTCTATCCGTCCTTCCATCCGTCCGACCGTTTGTTCATTCGTTCATTTGTGTTCACTGACTGGACGTCGGGATCAGTGGAAGGAGGAAAGCCGGCGCGGCGTGCGGAAACGATGCGCAAGCATGCACGGCAAACTTTTCCGAGAACGCGCGTTTATTCTACGCGCACGAGCGATAAACGGTGAAACGCGATCGTGACGACAACGATGACGACGATGACGATGACAATGTCGAGAAAAATGTCGACGAAGACTACGTCAGTGATACGATGGTGGAATAGCCTGTGAAAAGTAGAGTGTAACGATAATAGTGCGAGTTCCGAGACGCGGAACTGTTACGAGAGCGGCGCGCGCGTGTGTGCGCCGCCTGTACGTGCATGCGTCTCGTAATCGTGTGTGTGTGCCGTCGTAGTGCGATGTTACATATATGTGCGTGTGCGTGCGTGCGCACGCCATGTCATTGCACGTAAGCAATAACGTTGGATAGCGTAGCGTATAAAACAACGTAGCGTAACGGAGTGGAAAGCGAGGCGGCGAGCGATCGACGGACCGACCAACCGCCGACCAATTGGCTGCCCGCTGCTCGACTGCTGGCCCGACCGTCTGGGCGCTCGCGGCTTGTCGCCTTCGTCCAGGCCGTACCTCGTCGTCGTCGTCGTCCAGCTTTGTGTAATCGATTTCCGTCTGGAGCGAATTACACAAATTTGGACAAGCTCGATCGACCCTCAGGTAGGTGTGCGTGTGTATACACGCATGTGCGTGACTACGTAGGCGAGCTAGTAGTTGAAAGACGTGACGTCACTGCCGAAGTCGCAGCGAAGATGATGCGCGTGTAGTGGCGTCTCGTTAGCGGAGAGGAGAAATCAGCTCTCGATGCCTACGTAGCGACACGCGATCACGAATTCGTGGTCGTGGTCGTGGTCGTGGCGTGGTCGTGCTTGTCGTCCTATTACGTCGACTAGATGCGCGTGCGTACGTTTCCGTGCGATTCTCGAGGTCATGGCGACAAATTCGTGCTCGAGGTCGTGACGACGAATTCTTGCGCGTGGTCATGATGACGTATTCGTTTTTATGATCGTGACGAATTCGCGCTCATTATCGTGACAACGAATTCGTGCTCGTAATCGTGACGAACTCGTTTTCGTAATTATAACAATAAATTTGGTTTCATGCTCATGGTCGTAACGAATTCCTGCTCGTGGCCGTGCTTGTCGCCCTGTTATTGCGTGCAAGATGCGCGTATATAGATCGGAGAGTAGAAACCTCGTGCTTCTGCGACGACGAGAACGAAGCCCAAAACGAAAACAATGACGTTGATAAAAACGAGGACGAGGTCGAGGTCGAGGTCGAGGTCGAGGTCGAGATTGAGTACAAGGGCAATGACAGTGATAAAGACGAAGTCGAGATCGAGGATAATGTTTAATGACGATGATGAGATCGAGGTTGAGGTTGAAGACAAGGATAAAGACGATGACGACGACGATGACGATGACTTCGCCGTGGTGTCGTGTTCGCGCGTAGTGGCGCGCGCGCGATGTTTCGTGTCGTTGCCTCGCGTCCACTTCCCCCTCCCCTCTCTTTCTCCCTCTCTCTCGCACGCTTTCGATCGTCCATCTCGAGGGGCCACTTCGCGGGCTCGTCTCTCGGCCGGGAGAGGATTCATTCGATTGCGCGTTGCTTCGCTTTCTCGCGGATCGCGGTCATCGCGAGGTAAAACGATCGATCGATCGATCGATAGATTTATCGACGGATAGAACTGTTCTTCGTTTTCAAATTCGCTTTTTATCTCAGGAGAGTTCTCTTGATTTTTATCGAATAATTCGGAAATATTGGATAGTCGGAAAAGTATCGAACCTTTAAAAGCTTCCAAAAATATTTTCTTTTAAAATTTTACCTCTTCGCGTGTACATCGAGCACGTACGTAGAAATGCGGTGATCGAAAGAGTTAAAGTTCAAACTTTGGATGACATTATTTGACGCAACTTTCCGATAGACCTTATCCGATGCAGTTTATTCAAACATTCCAGACTAAAATAATATTGAAATATATACCGGTTCGTAACCGGTAAATCGACAATCTCTTAGGCATATATTAAATATGCCTACGTCAATTGTTATTTGTCAATACGTCAATTACGTCAATGTCATTTGTTAATTAAAAGAAACTAACATAATTTTCATCGTTGCTAACCATCTCTTGGCGTGTATATCGAGCACGTATGTTGAAATGCGATTGTCGAAAGAGTCGATGTTGAAACTTAAGATTACATTATTTGACGAAACTTTAGACTAGTATGACCTAATATGAAAAACGATCGTCTCGATTTTGATCTTAAAAGGCTCGATACTTTTTTGGATCGTTCACAATTTATTACCAAAAGGCTGGTAAGAGCGAATTCGACGCCGATCTTTTCCGAGTCGAAATGAGCGATCGAACGATTTGCGAGACACCTAAAGGACACTCCTAAGATGCAGCTTTTAAAAAGCGACTTCTAAAAAACTATTTAAAAAATGCGACTACTAAAAATCGGTTGAATTTGTCGCGTTCGCGCCAACTGGTTGTCGAACCGACGAGGTAGAGAGGAAACGTTGCCTCTTACGAATAAGAAACCACGTAGAGCACCGAGCGCTCGAATTTCGCTTCTCGGTCACGTGACGGAATCACGATCGAGGCGGGAGATCCAAGAGAAAATTCGCACAGACTGCGAGCGGCGCTTCGCTTTTATCGAGAACTATTTCGTAAGCATACGATCTTTAAGATTAACTTATACGGATTTCGCACGATCTACAATACCAATATGCATGCGATGATTTTCTCAAATAGGTAAATGAATGACTTTACTTTAAATAGTATGAAATGTATATTCTATAACAAATTATCGATTAATACAAACGAGCGCTTTGTTCAAGAGTTATGAGGAGAATGATTTTATTAAGAAGGTGCCTTTGTTAAATGCAAAGCCATCTCTCAGTCGTTCGCATAGGACTTGAGTGGAAGACACGTGCGCAACCCAATGCATCTGATATCACCCTTTATCCCACATCTAAAACTTCTGAATGGTAATATTCGAGACACCGCCGCCTTATCAGTCTGTCGAAACTGATATATTCTGAACTGTTATTCAGTTACAATTACAATATCAATTCGTGAAAAATCGAACAAGAACCTCCTTTCAAAATGTTGCACCATTATACATTTTCTATGTACGCATGTTTCTACGTACTTAACGCGTTAAACGGTCCCTAGGAAGCGGCGTTAGGCTTTTCATTCGGACCCAACCGGCCATAGACTTTAAGTTCGTATTATATGAACGCACGTGTCGGTTCTTGCGCACTGATTACGAGACTAAATACTTTGCCTAGGCGACATTGATTTTTGTTCAATTAAGACGTTGAGTATCGAACGAATTTATAAGGAAAATCCCCGTCAGGCCACGCGCGCTGCTTAAAGGTGTCACTGTCAGTCACCGATGACTGACGTGGCACTCTACGTGTTAGGGAAAAGAATATAATATTTTTAAAAAAGTTAATGTAATTTAAAACAGGAAATTTTGGGAAAAATCAGAATATGAATACAAGGAAGAAGTTATTGCAGTTGGGAAAGGTCAGGCACTTTCTCAAGGCGGGGGTGAGGCTTCTCTCAAAGTGGAGAGGAAAGCCCTCCACTTCAATCCTCAAGCCGATATTTCGGCGAGCTAACTGCGGTTCCTAACACTTCTGTTCATTCTCCGGTTCGCCCGTCGGCGGTAGCCAAACGGTCGAGTCTGGGCCTGAACAGAATGGCAAGCAAAACTGGCTGGGCGCTTAACGTGTTAAGGAAAAAACTAGGAGAACACCTTCAAGCCAGTGCAAACATTTCTACGCATTTAAAGGAAAACCTAAAAAAAAATCTTTGAAGCCCGCGTACATTTCTACGCGTTTAAGTAAAACCTACAGAAATTCTTTCACACCTACGTAAATACGGTACGTGATCGTTATAATGCGCTCCTGTCCGTCCGTCCATCCATCCATCCGTTAGCCTGCCTACCATTCGACGAAAGGCGGAAGAAATAGATACACGATACAGAGGTCGCGCACATAGCCACGACTTTTGATAGCGGTGAAATCGCGAGATGCGTGCACGCGAAGGGAATATCAAATTCGTTGCAAAACCGTTGGTGCATCTTCACCACCCCGCAGTCTCGCCGACGAAGCTGCCGGCAGGCTAGTGGGGACCCAGGCGAAAAATCGATTTCCCGTAGGGCATAAGGGCAACGCGACGACCGCGAGGACAAGGGAGAGGCACTGAGACGAAATTCGGGAAAATCTGCAGAGAGGAGAGGGCGTACGACGATTGGGAAGAGCGACAGTCAGGCAGGCAGTAAGTGGGTGTGTGTGTGTGTGTGTGTGTGTGCGCGCGCGCGCGCGCGTGTGAGTCGTGCATATGAGAGAGAGAGAGAGAGAAATAGGAGGTATTCACAAGCGTGACAAAGAAAGAAGAAAGAGAGAGAAAAGGTACCAGATATCGTGAGCGACAGAGAAAGAGAAGAAAATAGTACAAGATACTGCGAGCGACAGAAAAGGAAAAGAGAAAGAGAGAAAACACGAGGTACCGCGTGTGACAGAGAAAGAAAGAAAAAAAAGAGAGAGTGCGAATATAAGGTACCGCGTGCGACAGAGAAAGGAAGAGAAGCACGATCGGTTTCCAGTGCGATTGCCGCTGTGCCGCTCGAGTGGGTGAGTAGCCGACTCGTGTTTACGGCGAGCATAAGAGGGAGAGAGACGAATCGGGTATATGGAGGGGCGAGAGAGAAAGAGTACGAGTCTCGTCTGGACGAGGGACGAGAGGAGAAATAATTAATGTTCGAGCGTACCTCTCCCTTCGGGGTACGAGGCAGCCCTCTTCCTCTCTCTTTCTCTCTTTCTTTCTCTCTCTCTCTCTCTCTCTCTCTCTCCTACCATCGTGGGTCTTGTAGCTGCCATTGTGCGAAGACGCCACTTTCGAGGCATCGAGTCCCATTTCTTCGCTAGGAAAAGAAAGGTATCGAGGAGTAACTCGATGAAATCAAAGCTCCGACTCGTCCCGCCAAGGTGGTAATCACCACCTCGTCTTCTTCGACTTCGTCGTCGTCGTCATTCTGGATTCGGCCTGGTCAAGATCGAAAAATTGTCGCGACAACGTCGACGAATCCTCGAAATTGTCGAAATGTTTAACGAACGCGCCATATATCGCGTGTAACTTGGCTCGAATCGATTGAGGTTAGGTTAGGATCTCGTTTCCTAGGGCGACTCGTGCGTGCCACCAGTCGGTGGACGATCAGCTTTAAGTTTTTTGAGCGCGTTAACGTCGAAATCCGTTCTCGTCGTTGAAAATTATCGTTTCGTACGCAAGGGGTCGACAACGATGAGTGAAAGGGGATGAAAATAGGAAGTAAACGAGAGAGGCTCGGCCATCGTTGTTGCTTTTTAGTACGTTTCCGGATTATTCCACGGACTAATTGTCCGATCGAGATCGTCTCTTTTCGTGTCGCTGAGAGAAACGTTCGCATCACGAGTAAACTTTACGTTTGTTCGCAGACGAGTCTCATTTCAAAGAATGGAAGCCATGGATTTGGATGGAGACGCAGTAGTGGATTTAAGTGTCAGGTAGGAAGATCTGAAAATTCTTTTGATTTTTTTTTTTTTCTTTATTTAATTTCTTTATTTTTTACTTTCTTTCCTGGTTCCTTCTCCTATTCTTTTTCATCTTCTTCATCTTGTTGTTCTTCTTCTCCTTCTTCTTATTCTTGTTCTTGTTGCTCTTCTTTTCTTTTTGTTTATTTTAATTTGTCACATTGATCTTTCTTCCTATTGGAAAACGACATGCCTGTATGTTCTTACGATGTAATAAAAAAAGATGAGTTTTCTTCATTTTCAAATGTGTTTGACGATAAAGCAATTTTATGTTAATAAGAATAGAAATTGTATTACAAGTCGGTCAATTGTATTTTTCTGAAATAGCAGCGGCAGGAGGAACTCCCCATCTATAACTGTAAATTCTGGAGATGTAGGAGTGCCGTTAGATCTTGGAATACATTTCTCTGCCGGTCCTAATATGGAAAATAATATACCGGAAGCACGCAATATACAAAATGCAGCAAGAGGCATTTTAGCTCCTAAATCGGGAGACGATAGAAGAACACGTAGAAATCTCAGACCTAGAATCGAAAGAAGTTACGCCGAAAGTCCCGACGAGCCTAGAATGAATGGATACTTAAATGGGAATGCTTCGGATAGCGACGAAGGTTCATATCTTTTTTTATTTGTGTAATTTATATGACTTATCGATGCAAGATCTCAATTATTGTCACTATCGTTCGTTCGGCACTTTTCTTCCAGCCATAAGAAATTATTATTTCTGCTTTTTTATTCTTGCGTATGCGTCTCATTTCATAGATAAATTGTTACACGCAGTTTACACGCGGATTGTGTCCGCGGTTACACAAAAGTCCAATCTGATCGGAGCGCGAGTGGATCAACTTTTATTTTCCATGCGTATTTTCATGCAACTAATTTATTTGATAATTGTGATCTTAAAAATTTCTTGAAGTTTATGAAGTTTGGCAAAGCTGATACATTTTACGATTGCTCAGGGGATATGCCACCGTTGCTTCCGATAAAAGAATTGTCGTCGGATGAGTTGGCAGAGCGTGAAAGAACACTGAGGAAATTAAAGGAAGAACTTAGATCTGAAGAAATGAAATTGGTATTAATGAAAAAATTAAGACAGTCTCAGCAATTAAAAGAAAATATTGCAGCGGTACCAAAAGTTCCAAGTAAATTACCACCGCCGGTTACTGTGCAACCAGCACCTCATAGGTAAACTTCGGTCGTAGCGTTTTATTTTTTCTTTTGTCTTTTTTTTTTCTTTTTTTTTTTCTTTCTCTCTTAAGACATACCACTAACACACAATGCCACGTTAAATCGATGTAACGTCTGGTTTCAGTCACAGAATAGGAAAGGCACCGCCACCTTTGCTCAGAGGCCAACCTGCCCCGAGTAGAAGTAGTAGTCTGCACGCACCACCACCAGGGATGTTATTACCACCTATCGCTGCACGAAGTTCTACGTCGAGTACAGGAATGCCACCCAATATGGTAATACCGCAGCCACCGCATCCAAGGGCTAGACCACCCAGTGCGACGCCTAGTGTGCCCACCTATCATGCACCAGCCGACAGAACGGAAAGGTCGACGAAAGATCCAACGCCAACACCGGCGCATCAAGTAAGTCTGATATTACTATTGATGCGAGCGATAGCTATTTGGAATAAGATTCAAGTTTAAAAGTGTTGGCAATGGTCGTTCGTCTCGGTTGTGGTGATGATATTAGCCGATTTCTTTCTAAACGATGTGTATCGTGAAAGAGAATGACACGTATTATGACAATGAAGTAGTCTTTCTCCTGTTACCGAGATGGTACGAAGTATGCCGATTGCTTCTCTACGTTGATATATAGTTGTATGTACTTAAGTGTAAAAGAACCTTTTTCATATTTTATAAATAACGATGAAATTATTGTAAATGCGAAGCTGCTTGTTGGATCTCAAGAAAATAAAACCACAGCGTCGTTAAATACGCCCGTAATTTCAGAACAGGTACATCAATGTCTGACCTATACTTGCTGTTCTATCGCAATAATTTTCTATAACCTTCACGTTAATTTGGTTTGCTCCTTCTCTGCTTTCGTTATACTCGATATTCGTTGTTATGTCTGTCTGCTTATTCGCTCTAATACGAGTTGCTGCGTTAATCTGCTGCACATTTCAGTCTGATGTAATTATCTCTCGTTTCATATATATATATATATATAATATATTTATAAAACTGTAACGTCGTAAAGCAATACGAGTATCGGTAATGATATTGATGCCTTCGTAAAATAATGATCTTTGTGTAAATAATTTAGGAGAGAGCTAGAGAGGATAATCAAACGCCTGCTCAACGTCAGGCTGCTGCCAAATTGGCTTTGAGAAAGCAGCTAGAGAAAACGCTATTGCAAATACCACCACCAAAACCACCGCCGCCCGAAATGCATTTTGTACCGAATCCTTCCAATACGGAATTTATATATTTGGTGGGCCTGGAACACGTGGTTGATTTTATAACGAAGGAACCTGCTATACCACCTCCGCCTGAGCCGTTCGAATGCACACAATGCAAAACAGACTTTACGCCTGTTTGGAAATGGGAAAAGCCAGTCTCGGGTGGTAAGAAAGAAGGACCACGAGGTCAGCACGCCACGTTCCAACGACCACCAGCAGGTCGTGATCCAAGAGTTATTTGCGAACATTGCGTGACGACCAATGTTAAGAAGGCTCTCAAAGCGGAACATACAAATCGGTATGTAATCGCGTTGTGAGTCAAGGACGAGGTGATAGCTTGGCGGGAAAGTAATTTCGATTTTTAAACTGCGAGGAATAAAATTTAATTCTTTATGGAAAAAATTTGTTCTGTTGGATGACCTTTTAGCGTCTTTCTGGTAACTTCGTGAGATTCGTAACTCATAATTCTGACGAAGGTCGTTTAGAAAAAAGAAAAAGAAAAAACATGTCCGTTTGTGAAGATCAAAATTACTTCCTTGCCAAGCCAATACCTAAGAAAACGATACTCGAAAACTCCCATTATTCATTGTTTCATTCATCGTTCCTTTCATCGAATTATTTCCAGATTGAAAACTGCTTTTGTAAAAGCTTTGCAACAAGAGCAAGAAATCGAACAAAGGTTGGCGCAGGCTGCCTGCCCTAGTCCAGATCCACCAGCTCCAAAGCCCGTTCCAAAGGCAGCTACTCCCACTAGAAGAGTAGCGACGCCTCCTGCTCCTCCACCACAGGTACCCCCAGCACCGACGTTGGCGCCGACACCTCCTGCACCCAAACTACAAGAACATCCTTTGGTGAAATTAGCAGAGAGTGGGAAGTTCAGTCAACATCACGCCGCGGCTGCGGCTGCTTTGCAACAGCAATTACTTAGAGGTACGTACACGTATCTCCGTATAAAGATCGTACCGTTGTATTTTTCATTTTTAACCTCTTTAACTTATTTCAATAGTCACTTTCCCGATAGGAAATTTTAATCTGTCGTTAGATATAGTTCACTTTTGGTGAGGGGGGAGTGTTGACTCGTCGCGGCTCTTGATTTATAACGGCGACTCGTCGCACGTTCCAACGTTGTAAGGATCGAAGCGTGTTCCTACGATAAGGAAAGGATGCGATAGGTAGGATATTAGCAAGACACTCTTTGGTTCACTACTCTTTAATTACACTTAATTGAGGAGAGGATTACGACAAAGTAGTTTGATATGAAACGCGGACAGTGGCGTTCGATAGCTAGAACGCGAGGTTTACTTAACCGCGGTTAGACGCGAAGTGCCCGTAAATATTGTACAAAATAGTGAGGTGCAAGCACTTATCCTTTCTGAGAATTTTTGCCTTGTAAATGCTAGATCTTAGAGAAAAAGTCGCCGCGTCGCCATACAACCGGAGACACGAGCCGAGTCGACACCCCCCCCCCCCCCCCCC
>JAITYT010000186.1:566518-597260 GCA_025433975.1 Liostenogaster flavolineata
ACACCTTTTTAAGCTAAGATCCTAGTCTAACCTAACCTAAGGAAAGTCTGCTTACATATATATGTATATATAGGTTAGGTTAGACTAGGACGGTCGCGCTCGTAGTCCGCAACTGTGCTGCCGCAGGATTGTTGGCGGCGCGTTGACGAAAAGAGAAGGGTTGTCCCTCTGGTGTTGGGGACTCGTACTATCCTTTTATTCGTGTGGTTCCACATACCAAGAATCAAACTCGGATGTGGTCAGAAAATCAATGGGTCACAGTCGACGAGGAAAATGTTTAATGTTAAGAATCAAACTCCGGGGTCTTCCGCGGATTAGGCGGGCATGCTATCCTCCAGTCCACGACGACTGAGTTGTGTTCTCTGTGCTATTTTAGTTACTTATAGTACGGTCCTTACAGCTCTGCGGCAGCACAGTCGCTCCTAGACGGCGCGCACATCGACGGTAGTTGTAAGAACAACTACTGGGCGCGCAATTCTATAACCCCAGCGAGCGGAAGCCGCGCTCGTCATTTCCCGCGAACTTCTCAGAGTAGTTTAAATTTAGCGTTCAAGATTTATAGTAAAACGCTTTCACAAGTTACAATAGTACAGTTCTTCTTTACGCTCTCCCACAACTATTTCCACGCGATAATATCTATACAACTAGTGCAGTCCAGTCGTCACATTGGTACTGGACACGCCACAGCTTTTACAACATTATTTTAACGAATCCAAACAAAAGCATTCAAACTAGCCCTTGGGCTAAGGACCTCCACACCCAATAACGTGGTTCTTTCGAAAGCCAAGATCCCTCCAATCGAGGAAAGAGCTAGATTTTTGAGCAAGATCTACTTATCTAAAATTTTATCAGACGAAAACCATCATACAACAAGCACATAACAAGTATGCAAGAACATCTCAGGAACACAACCACCCTAGCTGCTGCACGCACTCACAACTTGCTCACCTCTTGCATACAAGAGTTGTTAGAATAGGCTGAGGAGCTTGACCTCAGCTCGGAGGCATTGAGATAACACAGATTACAATGTGGCAATAGGAGAATTAAGGTGTGACCTGGCATTAGGAAGGCAGTTCGAAGCCTCTCCTCTGTCAAATGTCCTCTAGAAAACAGCTGGGGAAAACACACTGTAATTTACACAGATGGCTCTAAAACCAAGGACAGTGTGAGCACCGGTACAACGGTTGTGTGACCAGAGACAAATCCGACACTTTCTTACAGTCTACACCGATACATGTCCATATTTACTGCTAAGGCAATAGCCATTCTGCAGGCTCTAGATTTTTCTATTTATCATCTGCACTAATGCGCTGAGTCTTCTACAAGCTCTATCTAAACCTACCAAAGAACTAATCAAAGAAACGAAATACAAAATGCAGCTAGATAGGAAATTAGAGCAACCAGTAAAGCTGCCCTGGGTTAAGCTCATAAGGGTATTAGAGGCAATGAGATGGCTGATCAGGTGGCTAAAGCAGCCACAGCTCAATACACAATTCCGACTTCTAATTTAAAAGTACTGAGGATCATTCATAAATTCATTCAATTTCATAATCTCAATTTAAAAAAAAAGTAATAGATATACTTTCTAATTAATTAACCTCACAGCTAAATTGACAGGATGATCCACGAACTTCCAAACATTTTTACATGATGGGTACAATCATTTTCCGTTAGATTCCGCCGTTCAGTACAATTCAAGATGCCGCCATTCAGTATAATTCGAGATGCAGCCGTTCCCTATAATTCTGGACTTTCCCACAAGATGTCGTCCGTTTCGAATATCAACAAACCTCACTCAATAAGACATTTCACTAAACTTAAATTAAATATATATCCTGTAGTCCATTGTATTGTGGACATTTATTAACTCTGTAAATAGGCCCTTAGTTGAGCTCGTCACAGTAATTAAAATCAAAAACAACATTATTTTGTTTAAAACTGTAAAAGAAATAGAAAAAATTTTTCAAAAACAGGGCAAACGTTTCATCTGTGTTTTGAATTTTCGAAGATACTTCAAGATACGAGATGTCGAGGATTATTAACCTGGATTAAAAAAGAATAAATAATCGATAAACTCTTCCAAATTATCGTTTAAATGCCGTTCGATTTCTTTCGAGTTGTCTCGAAAGGGTCGAACAACTCGAAAAATTTGAACAGCCGAGAAAGAACTTAAGAAGCTCGAATCTGTCGGTCACCTGATTCTGACCTTAAAACTGTCAGACTGCTCGAATGTATGAGAATAATCTTCGGTGAACACTAATAACATGGCGATCTATTGGCTTGGCAAAAATGCAATTTCGGTTTTCACAAACAGGTTTTATGGTTTTTCTTTTTTTTTCTAATACCAATGAATTTATCTGTTTTTTCAGAAGTAGATAGTCCGACAGACGTGTTTCTTATACACTGCCCATTAGAATTTCTAAAACGTATCTCTCTTCAAACTAAGTTGTATACCGTGTAGAAAATAGGAAGTTCTTCCGATAATAACGTCCTATAGTGTGACAATGTGTATTCAAAATTATTACCACATTGTAACCACTCCAAGGGCTGGTGGTTTCAACGCGGAACCACGCAAACAAAAACCATTTGAAAAATTTAAAAGTGCAATTTCCTTTATAGGGACTGTCGTTTACGCATGCAACGGACCATATGAGCCGTTTATTTTGAAAGTGATCCCTCTAAGTCCATTTATATTTAAATTGAGATATTTAAGAGTTTGCGTTTGATTAAAATGAAAAATAAACGCATTGAATACCAACTGCTTCGCACGTTAAATTTACAATTTCTATTAAAATAACAGCAATTTATTAAGCGAATGATATGTGTTTTCATACCACGAATAAAGTTAAGCCACTTTCAAAATAAACATTTTTGTTATATCCTTAATTAGCAAAACTTCCCTCGCACAAAATCTCTATATTTTTCAACATAATGATCGCAATTTTTTTTTCAAATCAAGACATTTAGATTGCAATTAATCATCAACTTGATTTTTTTTTTGAAAAAGTGACTTGGGTCACTTTCAAAATGAACGTCTTATACATACACAAAGATTTTGAAATTATAATGATACTTCAATTCTTGGTTCTTAACTCCTTCGATACGGTGCTTCGTTTCACCAATATGCCTCCTGTGAACGAAACTCTGCGCCAAAAATCGTACAAAAGCAGCTGCCATGCGAAATTAGCTCGTAACGCCGCCGGCTGTAGCCGGCGTCCGTCTCTGCGACTCACATCGTGGATGCCGGATATATCTGGCGCTCGTACACACAGTGCCATCGGATGGATATCGGATATATCCGGCATTCCTACCGAAAGAGTTAAAAGGATTAAAATCAAAATTACTTTCTTTCCAAGCCGATACCAGAGGGAGCGAAAAGAAATATCTTATTTGAGCGAATCAATGCGCGAAATTTAAAAGATTGAAATTTTGCTGTAGAATTAAGGAAAAGTTGTTATCATACGCAAAGCTACGAAAACCAATATTCTTCGCAGTTGCAAACGCATACGTAACTTACGATTATTTATAACATATCTCTTTATCTGCTCAAAACTTTACATAAAAGAGATTCATGTATAAATCGTTAGTCAATTTTAAATTTGCATAATACTTGATATCGTTGTAAAATTAATATCTTGTATTGCTTATCATAGAGGATTTTTAGCAGTGGCGTTCCTGTATACAGTTCCCACACATTTGAACTGCTCATTCTTGTCCCCGATGACTCTTGGTCATGCTGCACAAATGACATTCATTCCGCTCACTGTGGTGATTGCGTGTAGTACGTTCGACAGTAAGAAATACTCACATTATGCGCGATAAGCTATATTCCTTTCGATTAGTGACTCAAAGTGCTGTTAAAATATAATTATGTTTTAATAATGTTACGATAAAATAGAAAAGGTAAGTAAAAAGTAAACATAATTTTAACATCCGACGTAATTTGATGTTGTTTTTTGCATTTATGTATTTTTGCATACTTTCATTTTGTCATCAACAAAAACTCTCAGAACCGTCTTTATATATACCGTTTTATATATTTGCCAACGTGCAAATATAAAAAAAAATTCATTAATTATAGGACGATTTTTGTGTTTATTATTTTGATAGGTAAAATTATTCTATTTTATTATTGAAACAGTAAAGAAATGCCGAAAAACAGTTAACTTATTTAACGATTCATTTTTACAAAATTTACAATTTTACAGAAAGTATTAATACATTTTTGTTACGTAGAAAGATAATATTATTTATTTATTTACTAAATTAACGGCATTGATCTCTTGGATCATTAGCCAGAGAAAGTAATTGTAAAACGCAAGAAAAATATATATATTACATATTTAAGATGGATCAATGATCCTGTAGAAAATGTATCTTCTAATACGACGGTATCTTTAGGAATTTTTTAATTTCATTTTTCCCCTTTTTCCAATTACTTTTCGCTTAGTTACATTAATAAACGTTTGGCAAAACCTTTATTTATTTTTTTTATTATTTAGTATTTGTATGATTTACAAATACTCAAGAAAACGTATTTAAATCGTATCAGATAAGAAAAATATTTCGATGGATCTTGTCCTATTTTAACAATTCCCTTCAATGACGTTTCAATAAAATTTAAAAATATTAAAAAATTTAGTACCAATACTTCAAATTTATCAATTAATACCCTAACTAAGTTCATTTTACAACGGGATATTATATTCGATAAAAGATAATTAGCAAAGATAAAAAATATAGCACGGATTATATAAAGATATGAGACGTATAGTTAAGTCTATATTCTACGTATTTTTTATTATGAATCTGGTTTATAAAATCTGGATCTGAAATCTTAAAAGTACAAAGTATTCTTAATCGTCTCGGTACAAAGCTTATCTATGCGATACATGCTAAGAGTGGCATGCCGATTTGACGCAAAAAGAAACAAAGCTAATAAATTGGTTCGTGGAATTTTTCATATGATTACGGGGAGATTTATATTGAGAATCGAAAAAGAAAAATCAGCATTTTTGAAATTTTTAGTCAAAATCAGGTTATATACGATACACCTCGCATATCATTGGCTCTTTCGCGCAAAATCTTGGCAATTTTCTGATAGTAATGCTTCATTAATCTTCAAACGATAAAAGTCGTCGTAAAATTTCAACACGTTGAATTTAAATAAAGTATATTTGAGAACAGCGATAGATTGAAGTAGTCATTTAACCTTCACCCGGTGCATATAAATTTTTCGTGGTCTGTTTATAGGGGTCAACCTGATCCCATATATATTTTCATACATTTACAATATATTTTTTGTTTTATTTTATTAATTCTCAAAAAAAGCTTTATTCTAAAATGAAAAAATTATTTAAAATTTAAATTTAATTACATTTATATAAAAACTTAATATAAAAATTTAATTAGAAACATTATCTGAGACGTTTTTTTGGTTTTCTTCCTCGTTGATGCAGTTCATACAGATGGTTTTTAAATGCGTTTTACAAGATGATCGATTACAAACATAGCACGTTTTCTTATCAGCGGATCGAGGGCAAATGTAACATCTTGGTCGCTTATTAACACCGTTGTTTTTTTGGCAGTTGAAATCTGTTTAAGATTTCTTACATCATATTCTATCCTTATCAATTGCATATCCATCTCCTTCAAAGATTTTATGATCAAAGCTTTTCCGCTGAGCAAATAGACGTGGATTAGCATATTTGTACAAATTATAAGTCGCTATATCTCCAATGTCTATCATATTAAAAAATAAAGCTTTCGTTCTAATTATTGTTGTTTTTATCTGTAACATCGGCTTTGTTAATGGACAATTTGTAAGAAAGATTTTATGAAAATTCTTTTTTGTAATGGTGAGAGAAAGTGTTGCATCGCCATGCAATTACCGATACGAGCCGAGTTGGCCCTTCATCGCATAACGAAGCTTGTTGAACGTTTTAACACGAAGTGATATCAATTGCTAGACTTTTTATTATATTATAAATGATATAAAATTAACAACAACAGCACCCTATATAACTGCGCTAGATCGTGACACTGTATATTACTATTCTCAATCGAATCTCGTATCGAATTAACTTTATCGTCATTGCAGTTCATCGTTGCTACTGCTACTCCGCATAAATAATAACTGGCAAAGGGCTGATTACCCTCTGTTTTCTATTTTCCGTCACACAGTCCTACACAGACTCAATATATATAATTTTTTACACTAAAAGCATGGCAAAAAAATGGGATCAGCGTGACTCCAATACATCGAAATATGCTTGGTTTGGTTGAAACGGTCATAATTACGTCGTAACATGTGTAAAAAGCCTTATTTGAGGCAATCATAACTTCCTAATGTTTTTCGTTGGTGCAAAAACTTATTGTACAACTGGGATCCATTTAATCCCAATGCACCGAATGAAGACATAAATATTAAATTTAAACTTCTTAAACTTGTTCTTCTAGAACAATCTAAAGATTTGGTCGTTTCTATCTATTCCGTCTTTAAGTTACCATCAACAATCCAGTAAAACAATTTACCGAATGTCTACAATTGGATAAACTCTAGGATGAAAAAAAGCTCCTGATTAACAATTAACAGTGACGAGCTAAGTTATCACCTGAAAAAAAAACTATTTGGACGGACTTCATGGGGGCTACCAAAAGTTAAATCATGAAGATCGAATTGCTACGAACCATTATATTCAGAACAATTGTAAATGCCCTTTAGCATGTTAGAAATGACGAAATTCGCGGAGAATTGAATATAAATTCAATCGCTGAAGAAATAACTAAGCTATCAGGGAAATACAAAGCAAAATTGGAAATACACTCTAATAGTACAGCCAAGGAACTGTATTCGTCCGATCAATCTAGAAAAGTATAAAGAAAAAACGCGACAAATATACTCTGACTTATAAGATTTCCCACAAATTTTAAATAACACAATTGCTTACTGATGACGATTCTCACTTACTTACTGGCTTACTGGCAATCCTTAACGACATTTTTCTAATAGGAAGAATGTCCACATGTTACCATTCACGATTCACTTTAATACACACAGTTATCCACAAGGCAATTACTCGAATGTCCATAATTGGGGAAATTGTAGAGACTCAAAGATGAAAAAAAAGAACGAAATCTCCGTATTTAAAGTTGTATTTATTCATTAACTATTAGGGCGGATCACTCGCACGTTCGTGAGTTTCATTGCATCTACAGAGCCTTAGCTTTTATTAGATACATAAATTACCATATTTACATGATTAATTGTTTAGTTCACCTCGTAAAATAAGTTAGGAATTTACTCATCTGACCAACCTAGAAAATTACAGAGAAAAAAATGTAATCCACTTTCTACTGTAATCGTAAAATCTTTCATACGTTTTAAATAATGCGCAATTTTAAACTTACCTTGAGGTTCTAATTTAAACCCAATATAAGTTTTAACATCTACAAAGTTTTAGCTTTTATTAAATCCTATCGATCCAGACGATCCTATCTTTATGGTTAATCCGCGAGTAGCAAATGATTAAATTAATCCATGATAATTACAAAAAACGACACGTCATCAGGCTCTTAACAAGTGGAGATTGTACGTCAAGTATGTGCTTTGTTTCGAATGAGTTAACAAAGCGTCGATTAAACATAATCGAGTTTATCGCTGATAAACATCTAAATCTATAGAAACCTTACTTTATCATATTTATTATACGATATTTATCAGGTAAATAAGATATAAGATATTGCATGCTTATTCACATAATCATTTGCTAATCGCACACACGTAATTTATATATCTTACCTTATATTGGATTGTCCGGAAAGTTCGTGCCGATTTTGAAGAAAAATTTTTTCTTTTTTTTTGAAGATTTATATTTTTTGAAGAAAAAAAATTAATTATATAATATATATAATTATTTATTATATATATACATAATAAAATATATAATAAAAAATATAATATAAGTAATAAAATAATAAATAAATTTTTAAAAAAATCGAAAATCGGCACGAACTTTCCGGACAACCCAATACATTTAATTGTCAATTATCATTTAAAAATCTTCTTCGTCGTCGTTTATCTTTGCATCATATTCATTATAATTGTTATCAATACGCAATGTAAATGTTTTCTCAAAATGTTTATGATGATTTTGCATGTCCTTCCACATCTTGATTAGTTCGAAGCATTCGCGTTATTTCTATCGCACTCTAATTCATCATTTCTGATTTGATCCGTTGTAATTAACGATTCATTCACACGTGTGATGTTTATTCTTACGAGATTACGATTTCGATCCGTTCGAAATTTTGGAAAACCCGAAAGCAATTTCGACCAATCTGTTAACCAAATTTGTTTTGTCCAATATAAAAAAATACAATTATTAATTATGATAGAGTTCGAGATAGAGCATAAATAAATAATCGAAACGATTTGCTTAAAAACAAAATAAACATTACGCGCACGTTTTAAAGAGAACGTATTCCATACGAGTACTTCTCGTATGTTGTGTCTTTACGAAGATATTTGCAAAAAAGGAGCCGGACATAAAATTGCGTCAAAAGAACAATTGCAAAAGCAATTTTGCCAAAAGATCTTCGATAACGAATATGATTATACCATGGACTAATATTATAAAATTACATCTCTCCATAAGTTACGTGACACCTTATCCACGCGGTAATAATTTCTATGCACTGTCTTAATTTACGCGTCCAGACATATTTTCCTAGAAATTGTTAAAAGTAACAAATGTATGCAATAACTTATTCAACGCTGTTGAAACGCGTCGGTGCTGTATGAGATATGGATAAAAATATTAGGACTACCAGAAAATTCCGTAAATATTAATTAACCTACCGAAAATGCATTAGTTTCTTTTAATTCAAAACGGACGAAACTTTTCCGAAGACCTAATATATTGATTTCTAAAACTGATATGTCTTAGCTTTAATTGCTAATATTTTTTTTTCGTATTGTCAGACATTATTTACGCGATTTTCATTCGAGTAGATAGATCGAGTAGATAGAGAGAAACATGATCTAACAAAATGGAAGATCAAAGAGGCAATATGACTTTCTCGTCGTCTCTTCAACAATTGTATTGAATTCCAGGCGTATCGAAAGTGTAAAGCAACATAACATGATTCTGCGACGAGATAAACGAAAAAACGGAAAAAGTAACGAGAAACTCGTCGATCGTCGCGATCGTTACTCTTTGAAAATAAAATCCAGTCTACGACATTCCTACTTCACCGTTAGTAGTAAGAAATAGCCGCGAGTCTCCGAACCATGACAGAAAGATTTACCAGCACCGATCACGCACACGGAATCACCTTGCGGTTTATCCCAACTGGGCTAAGTGAAAGCACGCATTTACATTCGTTGTCCTTTGTGCTGATCGAAGATCCAATTGGCATTTAGTCGACTGGCAACATTTAACCAAATTGTACGTATTTATAACGTATTTTCTATCAGAAAAATTCGCGTGAGCGTTCCTAATATTTGTTTTTGTCCACTGTGATTACATAAATAAAATAACGAGAAGAAAATCGCCTGGAATAGCAAGTTGACCTCGTTCATAAAGTAAATAATGTCAGTGCCTGTGCTTATAGTTATTGGAATGTTGTATTTAAAGAATTATTTAAAATAATAAGTTAAAGAATTATTTAAAGTAATATATGTATATATATATAATTAACAAATTATTTAAAATACTAATATAAAGCATTATTTAAAGTATTAATTTAAATAAGTCCGAGACTCTTCCACGTGATTTTGGCATTACATTCGACGCTTCGTAAAGCAAGATTAACAATAGTAAATCTTAGAGCGGTCGAGCAACGGCATCGATCTATAATCACAGCTGTAGCATTAGGTCGAAGCTATCGCGACGCCTAGTTACGTTGGTACAAATGCGGCACTTCCTGTAAAAAATTTATCGCCTTTTCCAAACTCTTTATTGTTCATTTTATCGCGCGAGTACGTTAGATTTAATCGTGACCAAACAGCGCTTCGTCGTGGTTTTGTGCGTCTCGCATGACGATTTTACTATTATTGAAAAGCGCACGTTTCGTAACTTCGTATGCTTGTTCGCGCGTTATTACCTAAAGTATCCTTTAAGAACACGCATTTAAACAGAAAAAAGATAAAGAGAACGAGAACTGAACAATAGAAGTGAACAATAGAATATCGCTTCGTACAATATTTAGTGCCCGATTTACGACCGAGGTGCGTAACAGATGGATAAGAAATGCTGCTAGTGCATCGAATAGTACACACGGGTGTACGCGTGGTGCTTGACGTAACAGATTGTTACGAACTCCGAATGAAAAATATAATACAAAGATAGCAAGAGGATTTCCATAATGGATTCTAGTGAGCTCGAGAAATTGATCACACATACGGACGAGGTATCAGTGACGCTTTGCAAAAGTGAAAGTATTAACGCTTATAGCGTTGATTTGCCAATTTAATAATAATCGGATCTTCGAATACGCATTTATAAGATTCATTTGTTTTTAATCTTCGTCTATTGGGCCATTCGAAAAATCTCCGTCCGTTTTTGTTTCCCATTTTTTGCCATTTTTCGTCGGCGAAGACTTTTCGAACAGCTCAACGCGACTGTATTTGTTTCAATACGTTCGCGGACGGTAAAAATTGCAAATACAAAAATAGATTGACAATTATTTTCTTAACTTAATTATGATATACGAAATCTGATTAGACACATTTAGTAAGGGTAGTAAGAATGTCGTATTTTAATTGTTATATACAATTAAACTATAGTACCCACGTCAAGGGTTACGCTTCTAATTTACTCAAGGTGCCGAGCAAATTTGTAAATACACAAAGGAAAAATAAAATAATATGAAAATACTTAATGAATCGATTGATCGTTACTTTTAAATGCATAATAATTACAAAAACTTAAGGTTATATAAAATTAAACGAATAATAATAGGCTTTAAAATTTAAATGCTATAGCATTCGTGTCATTTTACATCGAAATGAAAATGAATGCTATGTTTATTTATTTATATAATTCACGGTGTTGACTTCTTGGATCACTGGTCGCTATCTACATCAATAAATAATATATGTATGTATATATATATATATATATATATATATATATATATATATATATAAAATAGTATATAAAGTTTTATAAAGCTAAGCTCAACGAGCTAAAACACTCCACTAAAATCTAGCTAACTTTTATAACTAAGTCATGATTCAAGTAGGGTAGCATTCAGGTTCGCGAACGTGTTAATAATTTAAATTTCTTCGAAATACTTTGGAAAGTATTTGTTTCACTGAATTATGTAAAAGAAGAAATATATAAGATCGACGTAAAGTTGTACGTTTAAGAAAATATATTTAATGATGTTTCAGGACACGATGCAGGAAGATAACGTTATCAAGGATGCAACGAAAGATACAAATTACGAAATGTAAATAACACAAAAACGATCGTTTACTTTGCAATTACCGAGGATGTTTCCAAATAAAAATATCCTTATTTTTCAGTGTTAAATACAAGAAAGAGATCGAAACATCGTGGAAATTTTGGAAGAAAAGAAGACACGTACTGACAGTATTAACGTTTTTTGGGGTTTTTATATCGTACATTTTGCGCGTCAATCTAAGCGTTGCAATAGTCGCAATGACGGAAAATAAAGTCGATGATAATGGGACGATTTATCAAGTAAGCGATTATATTTATTCAATGTGAAGAATGTATGTGTGTGTGTTTGATCTATTATTTCACTTATTTTTTTTTTAATAATTCATTGCATTTTGAAATTCATGTAAAATAAAATTCATGAATAAAAATCAAAGTGAGTTTTTGAGGAGAAAGATGAAAAAGCATTGGAGTGCTGAATCTTAACGTAAGGAATAATTTTTACAAAAATAGGAGTTCGATTGGGATTCGAAGACTAAAGGACTCGTTCTAAGTTCCTTCTTCTACGGATATACGACTACTCAATTATTAGGCGGATGGTTAGCAGCTCGTGTAGGTGGAAAAAAGATATTTGGCATCGGAATCATTGGTGCAGCATTTTTCACGATAATCACACCACCTCTCGTGAGAATAAGTGTTTACATTTTGATCGCGATACGTATCATAGAAGGAATTTTCGAGGTAAATTTTATTATTTAGATCGAAATATAATACTCATAGAATTTATTTTCTCTTAATCGAAGAAATATTATTTATTTTCGTAAGAAGATTTTTTCTTAACTTTATATATTATGTTATACGTTTTATCATATTTATAAAGTGTAACAATCGTATCGTATAATATTATATGCATTTGACAGGAAATGTTATCACGATGATAGCATTGCTTTCGCAAATATTCGATTATAAATCATTTTTTTTTAATTTATTATATAATCCATTTATTAAATTAAAAATTTAAGTTTAATTACACATGTGTACAGTTAGGAAATAATTAAAGTCGATTAGAAATAAATAAAAATATCCTATACTATCTTTTGTGAATGAATTTCGAATATTTTGCATTTCGTAGGGCCTGACGTATCCTTGCATAAATGCACTCTGGGCGAATTGGGTACCTCCGCTTGAAAGATCGAAATTGGCTACCTTTGCATACTCTGGAAGCACTCTCGGAACTGTTTTTGCTATGCCTGTTTCCGGAGTGATGGCTGAACATTTAGGATGGCCATCGCTTTTCTACATTTTCGGAACGGCGGGTATTGTTTGGTTTGTTTTCTGGTGGATTATAATTAAAGATCATCCCGAAGACGATCGTTACATAACCGCAGAAGAATTAGAATACATCAGAGTCACTACTGGAAATATAGATACCAAAATGGTAAGCCTACCATATAAAATAGAATAAGGTCTAACTTTTTAAATGATTAAAAGTAGGAGCGTATCAAGAACTAATCATTTTTTACATTAAGGATGCATTATCATTTAAGCTGTATAAAATATTTGGAGAACCGGAAATTGATAAATTATTTAAAATTACTATTCTAAATATAGATACCAAAACAGTGAGTCTAACTCATTTAACTTTTTAGAAGATTAAAAATACGATCGTATAAAAAATTCATCTTTCTCCACAATCGTGAGTAATTTTTCAATTTTCAAAATTTCAATGTTGATACGAGCAAATACGACATTACTTTCTGATTCCTCTGATATTCGATCGGCAAGAAAGTCATTTCGATTTTAAAGTACGAAATAAAACTCAATTTTTCGCAGAAAAAATGAAATTCAATCAATTATATATTTTCCATCTTGTTCAATGACCTTTTGCTATCTCTGTGGTAACTTCATGATTCATAGTCATAAAATTGACGGAAAAAGAAACATAACGTCATATATTTATTAAAATCGAAATTACTTCCTTATCAACCCAATACATTCAATAAATTTCATTCTACAGATTCATTTTATTTTTTTTGTTATTCTACATTGACTGTACGATGTCGATCCAAGGTAATTTATTATATCAATAAAATTTACCAATTAAATTTGTCATTTTTATGATTAGCGTTAAATGCACTATGCATATTATTTAGAAAATTGAACATCCCTGGAAAGCGATACTCACTTCTGCACCAGTCTGGGCAATCATCGTCGCTCATTTCAGTGAAAATTGGGGTTTCTACACGATGCTCACTCAACTTCCTACCTTCATGAAGGGTTAGTGAGAATAAATTATCTCAAAAGACGCGACAAATATTTTCTACAATTAGATAAATTTCTTTTTAGACGTTCAAAATACGGAATTGTCGAAAAGCGGATATCTATCAGCCCTTCCATACTTAATAACGTCCATTGTAATGCAAATTGCTGGACAATTAGCGGATTACTTAAGGAAGAAAGAAATTTTATCAACTACTCAGGCACGTATTGACGTTAACTCTTTGCGGTCGAAGTCGGGCATATTGCCGGCAAAGTTGTTTTACCGTTGAGGTCGCGTGTCGGGAATATTTCGCTATGAACATGGCGGTTATTATTTATTGAATTAATTAATTTGATTTAATTTAATTTAATTGTTAAATAATAATTTATTAAATTATTAAATTAATTTCGACGACCCGATATTTGTGCACGTTATGATGTAATATTTTTTCCATTCAAACGTGCCTTAACAATCTTATAAATGGTCATAGGTGCGAAAAATATTCAACTGCGGTGCCTTTATTTCTCAAACGATATTCATGACTTGTACGGCCTTTTTTTTGAGTGAAAAAGAAGTGATCATTTACATCACCTTAGCGGTCGGCCTTGGCGGCTTTTCTTGGTCCGGTTTTGGGTAAGTCCTTTTTTCTTTATTCTTGACTGTTCGATTTACCGTTAGCCTTAGATTTTACTTTACGTATAATCGTTCGATAACGGTTTACTGGATCGACAAGAAAGTAATTTCAATTTTTAAAAACGGACGGCGTAGTCTTTTTTTAATGACTTGTCAGTGTTATAACGATGAATTATAAAGTTGCCAGAAGACTGGAAAAAAGTCATCAAACAAGATGGAAAATACATATTCGATCGAAATTTTGTTTTTTCAAAAATCGAAAAATCACACTTTAAAGACAAAATTATTTTCTTGCTAGTACCAATAAATAAATTTTAATAATAAATTTGAATACAAGTTTCAAATAACCTTTTACAAGTGACATTTTGCTAAGAAATATTTATTTCATGTACAACGTAAATTCCCAAAGGTTTCAAAATTACTCATTGCACTCGAAATTTTACTTGAATTTGCAAACATATATATTTTTCATTTGACAAAAAACATAAGAAGTTATTTTATTTAAGAGTGCATAGGATTGTAAAAGAATTAGAGATCGATATCTTTAATATATTTTTTATTAATTAATTTCCTCTCAATTAATAAAAGATTGTTATCTTCTTCTTTTTTTTAGTGTCAATCACTTGGACGTAGCCCCGAAGCACTCTAGCATACTTATGGGAATAAGTAACACTTTTGCAACATTGTCGGGTGTCATAAGCCCTATTCTTACAGGATACATTGTTCAAAACAATGTAAGTCGTTATTAACACGCGTCCGTGACAATAATAATTGATATAAATTTTACGAGAAATTATTTCTATCGTATGTATTGTATTAGGTTGGCAACTAAGCCATTTTTACAAAAAATTTTAAAAGTTTATTTTAATGTAAAATTGTAAATGTAAAATGTAACGTAAAAAGAAAAATTAACGTAAAATGTAAAAAAACGGCGGGAACTTAGTCGCCAACCTAATATTTTATGCTTTGAAAAATGCTATTTTAACAGTAAATGTCTTCTGTTTAGGCTGCCGCGGAGTGGAAAATAGTTTTTATCATCGCTAGTGCTATCTACCTGATCGGTGCATTGATTTACGGCCTATTTGCCTCAGGTGAAAAGCAGAGTTGGGCCGAAGACGGATGTAAAAGACGAAGTAAGACCAGAGCATATGATAACGCAGGAATGGAAGTAGACAATTTATAATACGAATTAAGAATGCATTATAGGCAAACAAATTTAGAACAAATTCTTTTTAATCAATATTGTTTCACGTATACGTAAAAGATACAAATTTGTTCATACTTGGAATGACAAGCGCGGATAGGTTTTCTACGCGAAGCCATTTTTTGTAAATGTATGCAAAGAAAGAAATTATTTGACAAGTAGAAAACTTCATAGTACTGTGATACTCGTGTTACGAGCTATAAAAAGTACTAAGTGTGCTTTCCGCGCTCGCGCGCGCGCGCGTGTGTGTGTGTGTGTGTTTGAGTGTGCTTGACGGAAACTCGTATTTAAAAATATACACAACAATTAGATAAATCCTATACGCAAACCATGTATATATAAGTCCATACTGTAATTTGTAAATTGCTATCATACTTTTTACAAATGACATAACATTTCTTTGATCGAATCAATAATTCATCGACTTTCATATCTAGTAATTGATCGTATCGTATATATAGAATGCGTATATGTTAAAAGATTGATAACTTCCATAGATTATAAAATAATTAATAACATATTTTACCGCTCAAAGACGATTCAAACGATACGTATACGCATCAATTGCTTTATGAATATAAGTATTCGGTGCAATTACTTAACGATCAATCTAAATGATTATATTAATCATTATTTTAAAAAATTGAAATCTCTTTAGCTTACCACAGTATCGAATACTGCATCGAAATATATATATACCTATTGATTCTGATAAATATTTAAGAAAACATTTAAAAGCATTGATAATTATGTTCGTGCCTATAATCATAAGGATATGATATCATAAGGCAATGATAAAGCGAAGACGTCGAAAAGCAAAATTAAAATCGAAAACCATATCTTTTGTAAAAAGCCATATACGGAAATGCAGTAAAATTTATTAGGCGGACAACTTTACTTCCGCCATTTTTTCCCAAAATTCCCAAAATTTTTTTTTATTGTTAATAAGTGATTACATATTTATGAATTAAAGTACTGTTCGTTGCTAGCCACTACATATTCTCATTTTTCTGGCATTTTTCGGATATTCGAAAAAACGATGCGTCTTTTAAGACGATCCACGAATCGTTCTATTATTTGACTTCTTCGCAAGAGTGGAAATGCTGATTAGCTAGGCGGTGCCATTGATCGAAATAAATGGTAGTCGGAAGGAGCTACGTTTGGAAATACATGGAATACGTTTGGAGCTACGTTCATCAAATACAGTGCATAACCTTGGCGCCGTGAATTTTCAATCTGGCCGTCGACGTGGAGGCATGTCCGGGCATTCCCCATGAGTTTCTGCGCTTGGAATTATCGTAGTGGATCTATTTTTCGTCATCGGTCACAATGCGATTCAACATCTCTTGGCTTCAACTCGTACGAAACCCAGTTTCCTTACTTCTGAATCATTATGGCTCATCCACAGCCATACCTCGCTTCTCAATACGCCAGGCGAGGGGACCGTACTTTATTTCACTCAAAGATATCCTGAAATTTAGTCTAATTCGTATTGTATCATTATTGAAATGTCAAGGATCATATTGATGTATTAGGTTAATTTCCAATAGTGATAATGTAAGTAACTGTTTAAATTGAATTAAGGCGGATTGTGTTCTAGGTTAAGGCTGTAATTAAAGCTTTATTCTTTGCGATTTTTAATATTTTTTCTCGTGGATCTTTCTGCTTTCGTTAAGGTACGCCTCGCACATAGCGATATGTGCATCACGCGGTGGAAATAAATACTCGCAAATCGCACAGCGTCATCGATACTTGTGTACCAATATGGCGGCGAATCTCGAGGAGGAACAAAGTTTACGCGAGTGCGAGGAGTACGTACAGAGACACAATATTCCACACATTTTGAAAGACTGTATAGTGCAACTGTGCGTAAGTCGACCAGAAAACCCAGTGTCTTTTTTAAGGGAATTTTTCCAGAAACTAGAACGGGTACGTACAGAAAGACGTCATATTCCATTAACCTTACAATTTTCACTCTACTCGTTTCTATGTTTATTGAATGACGTATTGCACATTTTACACGCATAACTAGCGAGTCAACAGTGTCAAGGTTATGGAGTAGTGTGCAAACGTAAAGCTTGAATAATTCCAGAGAAAGGCTGAGTCGCGTGATATATCGAATTAATTTATAAGGTTGTCCACACCGAGATAACAGTGTTTATATTCGTTCCATTATCTTTCCGTAAATCAATAGAATTATCTGCATCGAGATAATTTTTCAAAGAAGATAGAATGTACGGAGTAGAATCTCCTATAACGCGGGAAATATTATATGTTGCAACGTGGAGTGTTGTAAAACTATTTCTTTTGGAGAAAAGATGGTTGCTAAATATGGATCGGTTGTGAGATTAAATACAGAATTTTTAACTGTTAAAGCGAGTTACATTTCATATAAATATATAACGACTGGAATTCTCGATAAGAATATCTTGATCGATGCGATACATCGTTGAAATTATCAAGACATTATTGAATGAAGATTTTATGTACAGTTGGAGTAAAATTTTGTTAACAGACGGGTGTGTCATCTATTTATATTTTACAATGCGTAATAAAAATTGATAGAATTAATTAACAATTATAGTGTGTCTATATCGTTAGAAAGATATGAGTTATAGCGACAGTGATAAAAATAACTTTTTATTTTCTTCAAGAAAACATTGGAATTTTCTACATTGTGTGATAATAAAGCTAATTGGAATAGGATTGGTTTAATTGGAAAATTGAAATCATGAATAGAGCGATGTAGAAAATTGATAGAACCCTTCTTATATCTGTGCATTATATGTCCATATATTTTAAATCTTTGTAGAACTATTAAGTTATTTGGAAAGTAATTTCGTTTCTTCCGAACAGTTTTTCATACAAACTACAAAAAAACATAAGAAACAACTTTTTTTCATAAACTTTTCAAACAACTTAATAGATAGAGAAATATTATATGAATTCCAAATTTACTAATTAATATTACACAAGAGAAATGCTACTTTTTCTACATTAAAATATATTATCGCATTATTTCCTTGTCAATATATATAACAATATTTGTATATATACAACGTATACAATATTTGTATATTTGTATGCGATGTACCAGGATTAATTCTTAATGAAATAATGCCACTGAAATTTACATTTTAGCAAATAAATTCAAAGAACGATGCTAATATTCACGTCAAAATATCAAATTAAAATTAATATCTCATAAATATCCAACATAACACAACTTTGACTTTAATAAGATATTATTAATAATTTTTAATGGACAAGCGAAATCAAGGCATGCAAATGGTACGTGTTCCTAAAATCGTTATAGCCAATCCATAATCGTGACCTCAACCTATGATTTTAAGATCAAGACGATTCGATCTTGCGTTGTTTTCACGTCGATGACGCTGTGGCGATTTGACAGGCGGATGACGTGTCGCTGCAATCGATGCTAACGACGTCACCGTGAAGTCACGTGACTTGCCCTTTTACGATGGAAATGCCGCTTGCCTCTCCTCGCTGCAAATCGAAACGTAATTGTGAATTTTATTGGGCTGGCGAAAAAAGTAATTTTGGTTTTTAGTGTGTGTTTGGGGAGGGGGAGGAATAAAACTCAATTTTTTATAGAAAGATGAACTTCGAGATCTTTTAAAGATAAAGGTAAAGATAAATAATCGATTATCTTTTTTTCAATTTTGTTCGACGACCTACCTTATACTATCCTTTTGACAACTTTGTGATTTATAATCGTAACAATAGCGGAAGTCATTCGCCATTCGCAAGAAAAACCATCTTTTTCCGAAAAGAAAATCGAAATTACTTTCCTGTCAACCCAATAGTTACACAACTATATATTAATATAGTTAGGTTTTCATAATTTAAATAATAATTATTAAAATAAATAGTTTGATAATAATTTTAGATAATAATTGATAAAACGTTTTATCAATGGCCGTATTGTTAACTTTCTGTTATTGACTCTATCAGACATTTTATCCATGTACATGTCCATACACATAATAGAGGATCCATTAAAAATTGGTAAAACATGATTAATTTTTCGCTTTAGCAATTAGATGTATTGAATCGTTTTACCGTAGCATACGCATTCTATGCAAGAAAAAATAGTTTTTTTACTTTCCTTTCGTAGCTGAAAGTAACATTTATAGTCTGTTACAAGAGTCATTTAGTTTTATTCCGATAATTGGCAAGAAAGTAATTTCGTATTTCATAAATAGATGATTTTTTTTTAATAACTTCCGTCAGTGTTATAATTATGAATTGCGAAGTTGTCAGAGATATGGCGAAAGATCATCGAACAAAATGAAAAATATCTAATTGATCAAAATTCATTCTTTGTATAAAACATTGAGTTTTATACCGCGCTAAGAGAACGAAATTACTGTCTTGCCAGGCCAAATTCGAATAATAAAATATTATTCGATATTTCTTACGTAGAAGTGAAAATTATAAACATATTTACATCTGTCAGAATTGCAGATCGTCCATCGGGCGTTAATCTCTGATTTCGAGTTAGTCAGGAGCAGAAATGCACGCGAAAAAAAAAATGCAACGATTTATTTCAGATTCGAATCTTAACGCTTAGCCAAACGGAATGGGGAAATTTTCCCACTTTAAAGTAAGTCACTATATGATCGATCGGGCAGATCTCCTATTTTGACCTTGGCATCCGCGTTACTTACGAAAAATGCGCGGTGGTCGGCGTACAGTTCGTTGCGGCGCGCGTGTTGGCCAAGTGTTAAGAATCCGAAGTAGTTTTCCGACAGTTTTAAGACAGCTGACAAGTGGTCGAAGAGTTGCGTTCCGTAGCGCGAATTACGGGCAACGTGCGATAAGATTTTAAAGGGAAGCGCTTTGTCCGGCTTTTCGGTCATTAGACACGAGAGATTCGCGCCGAAGTCGCGACACCGTCGAGACATCGATGATTCCGCGACTGCGGTTACGCGAGTGGCCAATAGCGACGTATGTACGGGCGCGATGACGTAAATTGCGCGTCAATGACGCGCCGCCTACGTCACGCGCTGGTGCGGAATCGTGGACGTCGCGTGTCGCGTTGTCACCATACCAGTACCATCGCTACATATCAGCACTATACCACCACTACATCACTACTATCCTACAACATCACTATATCATCACTACTCCTCCACTACATTATCACTACTAAGGTGACCAACTTTTTTCCAATGAAAAAGAAGATATAAATAAATTAAGGAAACAAATATTGCAAATTGAAGTTTAAAATTAATTATTAAAACTAGAACTTAAAAGCATAAGCGAATAGGAATAAATATTAAATTTTAAAATCAAATTATTTTACAGTTCTATAACAATAAAGTTGTATAAACTTGTAAATAAGATGATAATATTCGAAAATTATAAAATTGATAATTAATTAATAAAATTTAAATCGTGCTTACCTAGATCTGTACGTCGAATATTCACTAGGAAAGAGATAATTACTGTCATGTTTCAGTTCAGTAAGAATCGTAAGAAGTCAATAAGACTACTAATTCATCAAAAGATATCATTAATTTATTTTAATCAAATAATAAACTAACACAATCGAAAATCGCAACTGTTGCTTTTTTGAAAAGTATTATTTTCTCTGCCTACATAAAATTAGATAAGCGGTTTTTTCATCATTATGAAAAATTTTTGTTATTAAATATTTAGAGATTTACAAATTAGCTTTTACATATCAAAAAAGAGGACATCTGGGAGGACAGAACTTCCAAAAGGAGGACGGTTGATCATCTTATCACTATACCACTACTACAGCACTACCACTACATCATTACTGCATCACTACATTGCCATTATTGTATCACTACATCAATGCTACATCACCAGAATATCACCGTCATTATCACGATACTTTGTATTGTACATCGGTGGCGAGTCGCCTATACACAACCAAATACCAATCCTCGTGCGATACAGAGAGAAGGAAGGGCGCTGTTGCTCTTTACCCTTCCACGTTCTTTCCCTCTTTCTCTGTCTATTCTTTCCCTGCGGCAGCTTTTTTCGTCCTGTACAAATGGAGTGTTAGCGCATTCCGTCGCACAAACTTTTATTTTTCACGATGAACGTCTCAAAAGAGTTTCCTCAAAAGAGGAAGAAAGCCAAGACGATGAACAGAGAAGAAAAAATGCATATGGAAGAAGGCAAGGAGACAAAAGAAGTGACCAGTGAGAGAACGTACGCGTGGACGACGTAAGGGATTGAAAAAAAAGAGGAGAAAGGGGTGAAGAAGAACGAGGAGGAATCTTGCGATCTAAACATAGAATATGCTCGAAATATAACGAGGCAGGAACTTAGCCAGCGGTCACGGAAGCCTCTAGTGTAAAGTTTTATTAACGTTGTCCTCGAAAATCTGGAGAGAGTCTAAACGTAGGAAGCCAACGACGTCTTTGTGACGTTGCTATTTCATCGGTTTGTTACTACCACCAATACCATCACTTTTACCACGATACCACACCACCATTACCCATCAATATCATCACCACTATCCTGATACCAGACCACCATCATCCACTAATACCATCACTGCACTATTACGATACCATACCATCATCATCCGCCAATACTATCATCACTATCGCGATACTACACCATCGCTATTATCCCGATACCACACCATCATCATCCACCACCAATACCATTACCACTGCCACGATACTACACCACCATCACTCACCAATACCATCCTCGCTATCACGAGCAGCGCGTTAAGTCGTACATCAGAGGAAACAAGTCGAATATTCTCGTACAAATACCGATACTCAGTTAAGAAAAAAAGGAAAGGTGCTGCTGCTCTTCATCCTTCCATGTTCTTCCCCTCTCCCTTCTCTGTCTAACTATTCTCTGTAGCAGTTTCTTTCCTTTTCTCCGGGGGCTAGGGTAACAACGCGTATCCGTTGCGTAAACTTTTATGTTTCCCAGCTCAATCATACTCTCCTTCCTTCGAATTAACACGCGTGCACGATGCGTATCGCTCGATGCAAAAGCAAAAAGAAAGCCAAGCCGATGAACAGAAGAGAAAAAGAGAGCATGGAAGGAGGCAAGGAGACGAAAGGAAGGAAGGACCAGTCGAATAACGTAAGCGTGGACGATATAAGGGAGTGAAAGAAGAAGAGTAAAAAAGTAGGAGAAATGGGAGGAGGAAACTCGCGATCTAAACATAGAATATGCTCGAAATATAACGAGGCTCGAACTTAGCCACTACCACGACAGCCACCGGTGTAAAGTTTTATTAACGTCGTCCTCGAAAGTCTGGAAAGCGCCTGAACGAAGGAAGCCAACGACGTCTTCGTGTCGTTGGTGTTTCATCGTCTTTACTGCTACACCAATACCATCGTCACCACCACCACCACGTCACCAATACCTCCGCCACTACCACCTTTGGCATCGCCATCAGCATCATCCTAGCACGATATCGCGACGATCGTCGACCGCGTTTAGCAGCTATCCCTCGCGTTCGATCCGTGCTTACCGCAGCATCGTCGTTCACCTTAGCATCGAAACCTCACGAAGATTCACCCGACGTTCAACTGTTGACGCGTTGAACGTTTACGTTTACGTTTAGGTCGGACACGACGCCCACCTCGGCCGACGCTCGAGATTCACTTCTCTACGTCAACTATAGAAAAAAAGTGCAACACCAATAAAGTCCTCCTCCGTCTTCGATCGGATCGCGTCAACAGCGCGGCGTCGAATCGTCGCCAGAACCGACGCCCGCGACCGCGAGATCGCGCGTATCCTATTAGTCGAGCTTAAGGAGACCTTAGAATCGAGGACGGAGCAAACGTTTGACGCATCGGTATTCTATAACGTGGTCGAAGCTACGAGGAGCACGAGGGTGGTGCTGCGAGCACGCTCACGGTTAGGAGTTCTGCCTTGTCGATCGAGAACAAGTTAAGTTCGAGTTGAAGAAGATCGAGAAAATTAAGAGCTGAAGGAGAAAAAGAAGAAAAGAAGGAAGAATAGGAAGAGACAACCATGATCGAGGTACATCGTCTAGTCCGTGCTGTGTGTAATTTAAACAAAGTCGGGGTTCGAAACTGTCGTCCTGTAGGATGCCTGTTGATTTGTCATTACGAATCGCCAATTTTAAGTTTCGATTCTAAAGTTTCTTGTGTACTACGTGCGACGAGACCTGGAGATTTCGAAATTCCTTCGTGACGCGTGGAGGAAGATCGAAACGTACCGCAAGAATAGCTTCTTCGCGTCGCGTGGTGAAAGTGTGAGGGATAGAGGGGATGAAGAGGCCGAGCACGAGCACGAGCGTGGGTGAGGGAGGGAAAGGAAAAAATGAAAAAGAAACAAAATTTTAAAAACGCAGAACGATTTATTTTTTGGTGAATTTTGCTGTATCCTATCGAATTATTCGAAACGACTTTACGAAATTTACGCGTTTTTACGTTTTTTCTTTTCTTTTCTTTTCTTTTCTTACCGTGGAGGAATTGCCTTTTTTAAACATTCCATCCTACCCATGAGGAAGAGATACACTAAATTAATTGTTAAAATCCCCAAATTCTGCCCCGCAGCACGCTGTTCGCACTCCTTCGCGGTTCCTCTATTTCGAAAATCATTATATTAATTTTTCTATAAATAATAATATAATTTGGAAATCATTTAAATTTGCACGGAACGTATAAATTTTTTATTTCATCCTTCTATCTTTAAAATTCGTCCACTCGAGGAGATTCGATAAATTGTTTTAGTGGATTGTAGATGTGGTAACAAACGTATAAAATAGTGAAGATATAAATATTAAGTGCCGTGTATCGTAATTATGATACAACTTAAATATAAAACGATAGTCGCGTAAAAATTAATTTAATTTTGGGTATTTATTCGAAACATGCCGTTACTCATTTCATCTGAGAGAATTTCATACGTTGTTAAAACTTTAAACAATTTTAACACGTAAATCGATTAGCAATGAATCCTATTCATACGTATATATTTATTTTTTATGTGTTAGAAAGAAAAAAAGATTTCTAATTTTTATAAACTTTTTCTTACGATATATTACGATACACGTATGAGAAACAAAATGAATGAAGAACGCTATAAAAATCTCTCCTAAAAGAAAAGATACTTTCCATCTTCTTCCTTCGTCATCTTTTTCTTTCTCAATCTATTATTCTATTAGGTTGTTCGGAAAGTCATTTCGTTTTTTTATGTTGTTTTTAGGAAAACTGTTAGAAAAAAATGAAATTACTTTCCGATTAACCTAATATATTTTTCAAGTAAACTTTGGAGGTCATGGAGATTAGGTCGTTTGTCAAACGTTTATACTCGATACACGCCTCGTAAACAAAAGGTACTCGAGTGTGAAAACGCCAACTGACCTATGCCATTATTCGCTAACCTTCTCGGTTCGCGTCACGTACTTTGTGTATAGCCTGTGTATATTACACTATAACCGAGTGCGAATATAAATCTAGAATGCAATTCCGTAAGAGAGAGAGAAAGAGAGAGAGAGAGAAAATCTAAATAATTTCAAAATAAATCGTTCCTTCGATATATATGTAAAGTTGATGAAAAACGATAGATCACGTTCATTACGTTGCGTACCACCGGTGGTACATGCTCGATTGCCCTGTCGGATGGCCTATGTCACCAGTGGTACAAACGAATGAAATCGCGTTTTTTTTTCTATTAATAAAATTAGGCAAGAAAATGTAATCAATCGAACGAATTCTAAAAGAGCGATTTTGAACTTTCGTTTAGAATTTTCTATGTGCAACCAAATGAAGAAATTGTCAGAGAGATAGCGAAAGGTCGTCCAATAAGATGAAAAAATATACAATCGATCGAAATCCGTTTTATGTATTCAAAAATTGAGTTTTATTTCACCACTACCACCATCACCACCATCACCCCCGCCACCCCCCCCCTCCCCGCCAATTTAGAAACAAGATTACTTTCTTGCTGACTCAATATATTTAATTTTTCTTTTTCTTTTTTTCAAATATAAAAAAGATATCGCTCCGCGATATTTTCCTAGTTTTATCACTGAGATGGTAATTATGCGTAACATCTTCTAACATCAACGGGGGTTGAAAATAAAAATTAAGTGTGCATTTGAGGGTGAATCTTCTTCAGTGCCTTCTCATTATTATTATTAACTCTCTCGCTACTGCGAGTGACTACAGTCATTGGCCACAAAAATGGAGCCAAAAGTTGGATGTTCTAAAAAGTTTCGTACAGAATATTATTATTAAAAAGCTGTTGCTCGATATTATGTTACAATTATAATTACTATTTTTATTTTTAAGACGAGATTGACAAAAAACTTGATCCCGAATGCTGAAGAATGCGCGTGCTTAATGCTTCCTACCTTTGACGTAGCGCTCCGTTCTATGGGAGGGACTCCGCGGCGGGGCCCGCCGTAACGGAAGGGTTACAGGCATTCGATTTTCAGCGTCTTTTTTACATCGTAGGAACAAACCGATACCGATGACACGAGTTCAGAAGACACAGAGGACACACCTACGGGTCAAGAGGAACCGCAGGTTCCTAAACGACGTGGCGGTATCTCAGCGGAACCGGTCACCGAGGAGGATGCTACGAGCTATGTCAAGAAGGTTGTACCTAAGGATTATAAGACCATGGCTGCCCTGAGCAAAGCAATCGCCAAAAATATACTTTTCGCTCATCTAGATGAAAATGAACGCTCCGATATATTCGACGCAATGTTCCCAGTAACATTTTTACCTGGAGAGGCTATCATTCGCCAAGGTTCGTTCTTTTCTTCGATATATTATCAGGTTGAATCATAAATAACTCCCGGCGAGGATGATGGTGAATGCATAATAAATTAATATAATTTTGCTGTTCAATGAAAGCAAAGCAAATGTCTGATTAAAAAAAAAAACGGAAGATATTTATAACTCAATCTAATACTTGCAATATATTATATTAGGGGGATCGGAAAGTAACATGGCATGTTTTCATCTAATTAAAAAAAATAATTTTGTAATGTATTTTTATTTCGAGCTAATGATGTTATCAATATCGTTATCACACAACTTGCACTCGTTATCTTGCACTGCTTCGGCGTACGCAATCAATTGATCAGTATTAACATAATTTTAATATGCACAAATACGACGTTACTTTTCGATCCCCCTGATATATAATATTAACATTAAATTAAGGAGAATTAGAAAATAGCATCGTATTTTTTCATCGAATTGAAAGAAATGAATTAATCGACAAAAAGGAGAAATTTTCAATATATCCTGTAGGCGTTTTTGAAGAATACTTTAAAGAATATAAATTCGATATGATCATCTCGATTAATTTGATAAAAATGTAATACTAAATTGCTGTTATTATATTATCTTGAAGGAACCCATGGCGACAACTTCTACGTAATCGATCAAGGAGAAGTCGAGATTTTCGTCGACAGTGAATTAACGACGACGATCGGGGAAGGTGGAAGTTTCGGCGAACTCGCTTTAATCTATGGAACTCCGCGCGCAGCAACGGTTAGAGCGAAAACCGATGTTAAATTATGGGGCATAGATAGAGATTCCTATCGCAGGATTCTTATGGGTTCGACAATTAGGAAACGGAAAATGTACGAAGAGTTTTTGTCCAGAGTCTCCATTTTAGGTAATTCTTTTAAATAATAATAACTATTATTATTATTGTTATTATTATTACTATTATTTGTATTAATATTAGTAGTAGTAGTAACAACTATATAAAAGTTAACGCGCATTCCTTATATTTTAACCTGTTAGCTGTGTACGACAAGTATACTCGTCATGAAGAATCGACAAATTTTTTTTTCTTTTTTTTGAGTATACTCATCGTGAAAAAAATGACTACTATTCGATTGTATTAAAATCGTAGCGAAGAGGTTATCGTGAATTTCGTTTGAAGATATTTGCTTTCTTCTCAATGAAATCAAAGTATCTTACAAATAACGAGGCTAAAAAATAAAAACTGCTCTCCGTTGTCAGAAGTGAGCTCACGAATGTTAGGAATTTTGATCATTCTCTATACAGAACGATCGAGCGAATTTTCTTTTTCCAGCAGATCCCTCGGAAATCATTTTTCTTTTTATTATGACTGTAAATTAATAGTTTGTAGGACTGTACAAACACCTAAAAGCTGAAAAGCTCTTTCATCGCCGAAGAAAATCAGAACGATCAGTCGGAATCGATATACAGTGCCACGAAGTAAGAGTAAGTGCGTATATATAAAAGTTCTATAGACAAATCTTGTTAAGAATTTGTTTTTCTTTTTTTAAATTCATTTTACTACTTTACTATCTTTTCTTCGAGGAAGTCGATCGTTTTTTTTCTAAAGGAAATAATGGATTTCTAAAAGTTTCATAAATAAGAAATAAATCTTTTTTATTTTTTATGAATTATTTCACTGTGATTTCGTTGAAATTTCATTCCGATTTTTCAGCAATTACATATAGTCGGTGTTTGACGAGTATATTCATCGACACGACGTAGATACGCACTTTTAAAATAGGATTGTACAGATAACAGGTTAAAAGCGGTATATTATAGTTGAACAATTCCTTCGAGTAATTTTTTATAAAGCTTAGAATATAATATATTATTCACGTATATTAATATTTCATAAAAAATTCAATAGCTTTAACACGTGAATATTTATACTTTCTATAAATACTCTCACGAACTACTGTTGCAATTTAATTGGCGTATTGAAACAAATTCGTATGCTTTTTTCGCCCTAAATTTGAATATTGTTACTGTATTTTTCTTTTTGTAGGATCTTTGGACAAGTGGGAAAGATTAACGGTGGCAGATGCCTTAGAGTCAGTAACGTTCGAAGACGAGGAAACAATAGTACGACAAGGTGAGCCCGGTGAAAATTTTTATATTATCGTCGAGGGAATGGCTGTAGTTCTCCAACAACGTTCGGAAGGAGGAAAACCTGCAGAGGTCGGTCGTTTAGGACCATCCGATTATTTTGGTAAGATAATTATAGGAGTACATCTTTCTTTTTTAAAAAGTATTAACCCTTTACACTCGAGAGGTACCGCTCAGTCATTTCTACTCGATTCGTTCACCAATTTTGATAAACTTTATATAGGGAATGTAGTTTTTGTATGAATATTTGGCACGTATTTTTTTCTACCTGCAAATGTTCGTGTTTAAGGGATGAACAATTTTATTAATCCTTTGACTGCTATGGGCGCATATATGCCTCTGGCGGAAGCTATCAGTATGGCCTACTTTAAAACTACAACATTGATAAATAAACAGTGTATATTGAAACTAAAAAATGTTTTGATTAGTTTTGGAATAGACAAAGTAATAGCAATTAGATTGTGTACTACATTATAATGCATTGTGTAGTACGCCGCCGACGAAATCCGTATTGCACGAAAAAGTTTTCAGTCTTCATCGATCGCATCTGCGGGCGGCATGCCGCTCACGCGAAACGCTTCAACTTAGAACAGTTCATAGTCAAAGGGTTAAATATCTTTAACCCGTTGCCGCAAATGACGGCTATAGCCGTCCAATCTTTGGTCTGGGCCTGTGGTCTGGTGGGAAAAGTGTGCGGCAACGAGTTAAAAGTACTAGACTAAATTTAATACCAAACACCGAGTGGTAGAAGATGATCGATAATCAGGGTGATTGGATCATTGACTCAAAATGAAGATATAAAATTATTTATTTAATTTCAACGAAAAAGTATGACATTACTTTCTAATTCTCCTAATATGTATTAAGAAGACCGGAAAGTAACGTATTTACACATATTAACAACATTCCCTTAGTAGTATTTATACTGAATTTAATACTAAACGCTAGATGGCCAATACGTCATTGACTCGAAATAAAAATATATCGTAAAGTTATTTGTTCTAAGTCGACGGAAAAATACGACGTTACTTTCCAATCATCCTAATACAAGTGTAAATGCTGTGAGCCACGTGCAGCCCGCAGCAAGCCATTGGCCGAAGAATGGACGATTTAAAATACAATAAAATTTAATTATATTATAATCATACGTCGAATGGAAATTTGATTCGATATACAACATAGTCTCGATGCACTAATGTAAATTTTAATGCGCAGGGGAGATAGCATTGTTATTGGATCGACCCAGAGCTGCAACCGTTATAGCAAGAGGCCCCTTAAAGTGCGTTAAACTGGACAGAGCACGATTCGAGCGGGTATTAGGCCCCTGCGCTGACATTTTAAAACGTAATATCACTCAGTATAACAGCTTCGTATCTCTTTCCGTATAAATTAATTTATCAGCCCTGCCTATTATCCCACACCATTTTACCAAGGGCCAATATTAGATTAATATTTAAGTAATTCATGTATTGTTTTAATTATCGATATGTACACATTGTATTATTAGGGACACCGTTCATTCGTAAGATTATAACGCACTGTGTAGCTAGCGACTCGATAAAACACAAATTTCCCTGCCCTCGTGTAATAAACCTCTCGTTCCTACGAAAGGAGGAGAGGAAGCGTTTTCAGAAACGCGACGAAGCGTATTTATTGTTTACCGTTTTCCAGCATTAAAAGTTTATTACAAGTTGCGCATAAATAAATTTTATCCATAGATAAGAAAGAACGACGGTAACGCAAATGTATATTTATTATTTAAGATTATATATTTTAAAAGTGTGTTGATCACACAATGATACACAAGAGACGGAAAAACAAAAGCGGAAAGTTTTTTCTCATTTATGTAAATTTAACAGGGATTAGTTAATAAGTTTTGAATAAATTCCGTGCTTAGATTTGCTTTAGAATTTATAATGAAATAAAGAGAGCGTGCGTAAAGGAACTTCATTGTGAGTTTTTTTTTCTCGTCTTGGAATAATCGGTCAACAGAGAAAAATGGTACTACAGTATCGTATACATATTTAGGATCATTGATAATGCATTCTATATCGGTCAAAAAAAAAGCGATAATACCATCGAGTTATAACGAATGTACAATATGTACAGCAGAAGCTACTTTGTATATTAGATTTACGATGTATGCATAACGAAACACGAGTCGCAATCTATATTTGTTGTAATAAGTGCGCTAGATTTAGTCTACGTAACACATTATATAACGTCTAAAAATTAAATGATTTATTATGCACAACATCATATATGTATATGTTTGTACAATCGATCTCCCCTTCCTCGTCATATGTACCCTTTAATATAAAGAGAAGTTTTTTTTTTTTTTTTTTTAAAAAGCATT
>JAITYT010000186.1:608251-635211 GCA_025433975.1 Liostenogaster flavolineata
TATGAATCATATCCTGATATGAACATGGGGAGCGCTTAACGACTCTCTCAGCTTCCGTTCTCCTCTACTATGTCGGAGTGGCGCTCGTGTAGTAACGAGCCGCCGAGACAAAATAAATGCAAGGGCGATTATCCATTAACCCTTTCGGTACAGTGGTTCGCTCCATTAATGTGTTGCCTGTGAACGGAACTATGCATAAATTAGCCTGCGGCGCTACCGAATACATCCGGCGCTCTCGTAGAAACAGGTCAGATGGGTGCCGTATATATGCGGCACTTATAACGAAAGGGTTAAGGAATGGGTTCCCAAAGTGAGGCACGCGATCTTGAATTCAAAAGATAATTTATATTTTTATAAAAAAATAAATGCCGCATCATGTTACAAATATACTAAATTTTATATATCTTGCGATTATATAGATTATATGTAATTTATTGTCTTAACGACTGTTTTTTTTGGCTGGCTAAATATTTAAAAATTTACAATTTGACCTGTTTAGGCGAAACTTTGAGAACCCCTGGATTAGGATAATGAGGCAAGTGCCCAGGAGCCCCGACTATTCTTGATTTATCATTGAAATTTTAGAAAAGATGGTAAAAATATTGAGAAATTTGTTGGGAAATTATTGGAAACGTGTTTTTAACGAAAAAAAAAAGATTGTAGTAATAAAGCAAACTCGGTATAACTAACAGTATTATATTTCTTCAAAAAATGATAAATATGGAAATATTTGAAAAATATACAAGAGCGACAAACGAACGAAAGTAGAATGTACAGTGAAAATACATTAAATTTGTAACTTCTAACAATAATATATTTTGAACATATTGTCAATGGGGGAATAAACATTATAATAGATAAACTATATTTCGAATTTTTCGATACTCGCTAGCCTTCATTTTCCTACTACTCTTTAGTCCTGTTTAAATCATAATAATTCAAATAAATCGTATTTAATATAAAATACGATGATAGGACTTCGAAAATGATTGCTTGAAACTTGCTTGTGTGTGGTTATACGTGCGCATGTAGAGTGTGTATGTGTGAATGTGAACATGAGTGCAAAGATGCATGCTGGCAAATAGTGTTTCATCACCATTATTAAGATCAGTGTTTCCCAAACTTTTAACATCTGCCTAACTCTTCTATAATTTGCATAACATTGAATACTCCTCCTGAAAAAGAAAGTATCTATTTGTTGCACCAGCCGAAGCCTGGTGCAGCACGTACCCTTACCAAACTTTTCCCATCGTCCAGGGAGTACACGTACCACACTTTGGGAAAGACTGACTTAGATAAATAAACACTGCGTAAAAGACGCAGGTGGCGATGCATGAGCAACCACCTGCGAACAGAAGAGCAGATTGAGTTGAAACACCGAACGATACAGATGGTAGAATTAACTTTTCCAGAATATATATATTGCTTTCTTTTTCATTGTTACCAAGTCACTAAGTTATCTCATCCTGATATAATAGACATCAATCATTTCAGTTGTAACTTTTGCAAAGTCTTGAATAATAAATACTGTATATTTTGTTATATATTATGGAATGAGCTAAAATGCAAAGCAGATATATAGAACTTATTTCACTAAAGAATCCACCATTACAAAGCTTTGTCAATAAATTAAATTTTTATCTATCTGTATACAACATACCTAGAATTATAAAATAATTGGAGTACGATGGCACACGTTTAAAATAATCTTAATATTATTAAATATAAGTAACAGCTAATGTTGACTATTCGAATAAGACCTTTACATCTGTATCAATAATTAAACTATATTCCAATGACATTCTGCAAGAGTGAATTCTTCAATGATTATATATTACATATTTTTAGACTTTTGTTGATAATGAAAAGTATCTACATCGGACAATAAATTGAACTGTGATTTTAGTTACGCTAACTTTTCCAGCATTTTTTCTTTTAGATTTATCATTAGATCACCTATATACTATAATTGTGCAGTTCTTAACGAAAATATAAATTTAACTACAGAAAACATTGGCCATAATATTGTACTCTATACAAGATAAAGAGAAATTATATTCTCCGATATGACCACTATTTAACGAATACTTTTCCATGTAATTATGTACTTTTAAAATAGCACGGTAAACTTCCACAAATAATTTGGCATGGTCGAATATTTCTCTTCTTTTATCATAAGCGGATAATTATCATCGATAACATCAGTCGAAGACGCGCGTCAGATATCGTTCTGCCAGTCATCTAAAAACTCAATTTTTTCTACTTATTTCAAACCAAGTAAAAAATAGGTAACTGGTTTACCAGTGCTCAAAATAAATGGAGCATTTGGTTGAAATTATTTTTGGAAGAGTTTCGTGCCTCTAAAACCAATATAAATTCTCTCACCTATTTACAATGTCATTTTATATACCATTTTCTATTCTTTTCATAACAACCCTATATATTATAAATTGCTCATTGCAGTTCTGGCTATTACGCTTTTCTTACGTTTTGTTACGTTAATATCATTGCATGGTATAAATAAATTTGACAACGTTTCTGTAATTAAATTTAATAATCGGTACCTTAATTTTTAACTATATTATCCTTTGATACTATGTATATGATCCATTTACTCATAAAACATGCCAATTACGAATGTAATATAGAACTTATAGAAATACACTGTTTCTTCTTACGTATTCTATGAAATGGAAGCTAACGCAAGCGATACTTTTACGATACTTTAAACTGATATAACAAACGGTACTACAAACGCTTTAGTTCGAAAAAGACCTTCATCCATAAAATGAGCAAAACAGGGGCAAAAATAATATCTTCTACGTTACTTTGTAGGCACTTTCTACGAGTAACTAGACACTCTCGAAATCTGTACCGAAGCCAACATACGGCAAATACTTTAAAACTAACGATGATATTGTTTTGTCATTGCTTAATATTATTACTTATATTATAAAATGTATTCCTTACAACTAAAAAGTCTCAATGTAAAATACGTACGATGATTAGGCATAAAATTAAAATGAATAATACATCATTTTATAAGAAACGTTGTATGAGATATTAATAATAATAATAATTTGTTTATGTTATAGATGAAGTTTCTTTTCTATGTTTAATATGTATTTTTGCTATCTCGTGAACAGTATTTATCTCGTAATCTTTTCCTACTCGTGTATTTATCTTAAATATAACACATCCGCTATGATAATAATGCAGTTATTGCTTCAGCTAGCATTACAATAAAAGGAATATATATCGAAAGAAACGCGCGTTCAAAGGTAGTAGAGCAGTCGTAATATGAAACGCATTAGATCTTCTCGGTAAATTTAAAAACCGCTTTAATACCTTTCGTCTTAAACAATAAGCGAACTATCAGGGAAATTAATGCCCAAGTTCAAATATAAATAGTTTAATAATTTTTGGCAATGCTAATTATGAAAAATCTATTCGTAATAACACGCTTTTAAATTAATATTCTTCTAACATGCCTTTTTTTATATATTACTCCTTTTTCAATTATATCACATCGGTAAACAGTTTAATTAATTGGCCGTAATGGCCGACTTATATATTATTGTAAAATATAATTTTGTACCAAATCATTTCTTACGTTTGAAAAAAATGTAAAACTGCATAATCAAGTACTATACGAATTATTACGATATTTAGATATGCATGACATTTCTTGTATTAAGCAACCTCAAACTTTTTTATGCAAATTTAACTAATCTTTGTTCATGGTTTTTAAAGCATTAAATGCATATGATACAGATTCAAGTACGTAAGATCCAGTCGATAAATAAACGATAATATATACTTTTTCTCATTCTAACTTAAAAATCATGAATGAGTATATTAATTGGATGGTAAAATATAGATTGATATTTGCTTGAAGAATATCAATATATACAAACACATATATATACATATATACGTTTCTTTCATAAGTAAAACTTAAACTAATATATAATAGAGTGTAAATTATTTTGTAAAGAAAGGCAGTTATCATATGCTTTACTCATATAATTAAAAACCATGCTCATACATATATTCGATATACTCTTTTAGAACAATTAACAATTCAATTTATTCGTTAAATCATATCATATCGATATTTTATAGCGAGATAATATCAGACAATAGTATATTCGATTTAGCAGTATGATCAACGATTAATAAAAAAGATAAAATTGTATAGAAAATATTATCAAAATGAAAATATTACGATAGATACTCGATTACACAGGAAAGTTGAGTAATAAAAAATATTCTTTGAATCGGAGAAGAACTTTAATATACATATGTAAATGTAATAACGAAGATACAAATAACGTAATAACGAATATCTTCGTTATTATCCGCAAAATTAACAAATTGTTTTAACGCAGAAATAAAGAAGAACAAAAAGTGTTTCTTCTTCTCTCGAATTAGCTGTAATGTACTACAATAATACAATGAGAACTCCGATTAACACGCGCCTGAATAATCGAGACTTTACCGTACTCTAAAAAAATTATAAAAAATTATTATATCTTAATCATAAGTATATTCCTGAAATAATTGCTCGAATAGATTATGCATTTATAAAAAGGAATATAAATAATTTTAACACACTGCTGACGGGTCACATAGAAATACAACTTTTACTTCATATGTTGTGTTCGATAAAGAACACATAATACTTCACAAACGAACGAAAGACCAAAATCTTTTTTTACTTACTTATATTAGATTACTTATATTTGTTAATATACATAGTTGCTGAGTATCAATTACGATTAACTTTTAAACTCGCGCGAATAAATATTATTTAGTGGTATCGAAATTACAACGATTTTAATAAAAGCTTTTTTTATTCACGCGCACGATCCTTCCCCATCGTACGTCAAAATAGCCGTATATCGACACCCGTCGGCAACATATTAAAAGTACTGACTAGTATTTGACATGTTTCTGTTCGATTGATTGACTTTAAGTGACTTCTCGTACGCATGTAACAATAACAAAAGAGAATAGCCATTCTCCTGATAGTTAATCAATAACATTTAAACTAACGTGAAAAATGTGGGGTCAATCTCAGCAACTTTTGCTGTCAGGAATGAATGCATGCAGTATAATAAATTTTGTAGCTGAGAACACTCCAATTCCTGCGAAATGCAATAGGTATAGTTTCTTAGAGCATGCTTAATTTGAATGACATAATTCCTTCATACTTAGAGTATTTTTACTACTTTTGTAATTTTATTACTGATTTCATTTATCCCTCTATTTTAAATTACACATACCTTTGTTCCTATCTCATCACAGTCTGGCTCTTGAAAATGCAATTTGAGTCTACTTTTGCCATCGTCGCTAGATCCTCTCAATTTAGAAAATTTGTAACTCCATACTATCTCTCCGGTTCCTTCGTAAGAAAGCATGAATCCCTGAGTCAACTCCAGCGTTAATCTTGCACTTTTGCTGTTAAAAGTAACAGGGAATGTTTTGCTCTGCAATAAGGCGTTACACGACATTATAGTGATATTAATGATAAAATAATTTGTATAAGTCGTATGCAAATACGTAAATATAAATTTACAAACTTTCAAATGCGTCACAGCCGAGATTACAGCAGTGTACCACGCTTCCTTGACTCTTAACAGCTCTTGCCTGGTCTCGACGCTCAAATAGCGCGGTGGTCTACCTGGACTTTGCGCTAAGAAGCAATGCTGCCTCTCATCCACATTCTCGGATTCACGCATTACACGAAACATTGTCTGATATACCGTGAAAGTCAAAGCGCATCGTGACCAATCACCTATGTTACACTATAAATAAAAATTCAATTTTACATTAAGAAGCTTACATGAAACATAAATGTATAACTGATAAGAATACTTGCAGGTGGTGTCTCGAATAACAATAAGTCGGGTCCTTTTAAAGCTAGAAATCTTGGTCTGTAACTTTGCCACCGTTGATTGCTATTGCTTACAAATTCGTTCACCCAGCTCATATATTCTATGCGTTCACCCACTCCAAAGTTACGATTATATAATTTCATCTAAAATTGTTCATATGTGCTTCTACACAAATTCGCTAAAAGTTGTCATATATATTGCAAGATCTAATAACATAATGCAAAAGAAACGAACAAAAGAAACCGACAATATGATGTACCATGTAATAAACTGTATCAAACTTACCTGCAGATGTGTTAAGCCGGTAATATTATCGCTAATGTATTTCAACCATTGGCTCAGTATAGCGCTATCATCGCAATGGATCACTCCAGTTCGCGCACCATTCAGACCTCTAACTTCGAAAGCGTTTCTTCTTAATTTATCCGTACCAAATATATATCTCGTTACATAAGCCATCATTAATGGGACTATCCGAAAGAAATATAAATTATATTTATAACAAGAAATTATATTTTAACAAGAAATTGTTACAGGAAAAGGAAAGAATATTATACCTGTAATAACATCCACCCATCTTTTATATGGCATTGAAGCAGAAGACCCATCTTCTGTACTTCCATTGGCAACGTTGTCTAATTTTTCTTCTTTATCTAAAGGTAAATTCATTTTGTTTGTTGGAGTAATTTTTTGTTAATTTTTCATTTTTGATTATCAGATCAAGTAAAAAGTAATTTTGCATTTCTCGAGTAAAGAGACAGTTAATGAGAAGTAGTTGATATGATCTTTGCTCGAAATTTATTACTTTTTGAGTTCAAAAATTATTACCATTTTTCTGTAGAAATGGTTTTGTTGCACGGTAATGCTTCACAGTTAAAACTACTATGTCACCAGCATTCCTTAAAATGTTAACAGCGTCGTCGTGATTGCATGCTGTTATATATTCTCCGTTCACTGCACAATCATAGAAAAAGGAAATAATTATGTAACGATTCAAATTTATAGAACATTCCTTTATGAAATACGACATAAATTTATAAACTTATGTTATTCTACGTTTAAGATAACTAACTGTAGACATATTTAATGTACTTTATACAACATACAATATAACGTATTCGTTATTTTCTGATTTATAAATGTACAAATCAACTTATCTACATCTTATAGAATGGTATAAAGTAAAGATGAATCTACATACGGTGTAAGTTCGATTTCTACACTATATATACGAGTTTTTTAATTTTTCCATGCCACATATAATTTTGATACAAATAAAATTTAAATTTGTTTGTCATAGAAGAACATTGGATTGAGTAAAAAGTAATTTTGTATTTTTAGGTCAAATTAAAAGACGAGATTTTCCTAAAAAAAATTTTTTTTCCCTTGAAAAAGAATTTTATTAAGCGATGTATGTACCGTTTTGTTCGATATCTTTTCGCTATGTTTCATACAATTTAAAAAATCCTCCATAAAGTTCCTTGAAATACGAAATTACTTTCTATTCAACTCAATAGAAATAAAGTTAATAGAGAAGGGACAGAATTGTATTAATTCATCTTTAAACATTCATTTGTGTATAGTGTGAGAAAATACATTAATTCGTATTAATATGTATTGTAATATGAGGCAAAAACATCGTTAGAAAAGAGAATAGTGGATTTCTTTCTTTAATAATTTTAAATACTCATTATAATTTATATTTTACAAGTACGTATGCATCTGTATATATAATTTCAAAGTGATATTATAAAATAATTTAATTTATGGTAATTTAGTGATACATTTGAAAAACATAGATTTACCTTTAATAATAGCGTCTCCGACAAAAAGCTGTCCACATTGATCAGCCGCTTGCCCTTTGTAAATTCGAGATATAAGCACGGGGAGTTTATGCTCTGCACCTCCTTTGATACTTAATCCTAATCCTCCGACCTTTTGTCTAGTGATCTGGACCATGCGTTCTTTAGCATCTAACGGCGATTTGTTATGATTTTCTACCTGCTGATATTTAGTGCTGTCTCTTACAAACTTCTTGTTAAAAAACAAAGAGCTTAAATCTTACTTCTTACTTAATTTTTTAAACAGTAACCTATGCCATGCAAACTTCTCTATGAAGTCGACAACATCATAGTTTATTTTATCGGTCAGATGAAGTTAGCAATAAATAATTTAAGAAGTACGTTACCTCCAAGTCTTCTCTCTGAAGCTTCAACACTTCCATGGATAAATGCAAACGCATGGGAATTGGCTTACTTTTTCCATCGCTGACAGTTACCATTCCTGTCCTCACCTTTCATACAAAATAATGCCATTTAATACAATAAAAGAATGGAATATATTCTGGTTAATAAATAATTAAGGATGAAATAGTAATTAAAATAAAATCTTATTCTCAAAATTATTTTGATTTACAAGAAAATGAGCGATATGACAAATAAGAGATCAATGATAGATTTTATTCTATTATATTTTTATGTAAATTAAGCAGCTGAATTATAAAAGTTAAAGAGTTACATCAAAGATTGATTTAAATAATTGATTCTAAGTAAAAGGTAAAATATACAGTAAACTCTGAAGTATTAGCAACGTGTTAAATAAATTTTAAATCAGTCATCTTAATCATTAATTCATTTTAATTATTCATCGACTACCTGATTCTAAGTAAAATTTAAAATACAGTAAACTCATAGTGATGTGTTGGATAAATTTTAGGCCGACTGCCTTAATTATTCATTAGACTGTATTCGTATATCATTTGTAAAAATACGTTCGAAAAAGAGAAATTTAATAATTTTTCCTCTTTTAATTTAATAATTATTAGTCCTCAAAATAAGTTTTTTTTGCACGTTATTATTTTCGTAATAGTTTCCTTCATCTATGTCATATTTTAGTTTTTTCCTTCCATTTTTTAAGTTGTTTTGGATTTTTCAATTTTCGAAATAATCAAAAATCTGTCGGTTTTGACCATCGATTTAACACACAATAATAGAAAATAATCGTGGATAAAACTTTTTTATCAACTATTTCAAGACTAAAATAATTTCTGTTACATAAGTCAAAATCAATATCTTGGAAGAATCATGTAAATCAGTTCCTTATATAGATCAATTAGCCGCATAGTTTCCTCAAAGCGAGGTAATGTACCATCGAGCGCGCTTAAATGTGTAAACGGTCAATTCATCTGAAACGTCACATCGAAGATTAAATTCGAATCAGAGATAAAATTCAACTCAAAAATTAAATTCGAATCAAAGATTAAATTTAAATCAAAGAAAACGAATTTAATGTCGTTGCAACTTGCTCTCGCGTTTTCGCAGAAATCTCCATAATTCGTTAAATTTATTCGAACGTGCAAAATTCGATCGAAAATTCAAAACATCACAAGGATTGTTACTCGATGACAAGAATATCTTCAAAATGTCACATCAAAGATTAAATTTAAATCGAAGGTTACAAATTTAATAGTAGATGCAATTCCATAATTTGTGGATTCGTTCGAATATCTAAAATTCGATCGAAAATCCAAAACATCATGACTCTTGATGACAAAAAATACCTCGACTCGATATACAACACGTGCGTGTACTTCGGTTAAACGACTACGAGAGATAAAACGTCAAATTGACATCGACATAATTTTAACTGGCGACATCATTCCAATTCCTTTCTGTTTATTCTATTTGATTTATTGATTCTAGGGAATAAGTGTCTTGGTCTAACTTAAGAGTCCTTCCCCGACCTACCTTCAATTCCTGATCAATCTTCTCCTCGATAGGAGTACTCATCTTAGTCGCAATGATTTTCATTATTCGCCTCGATTGTGTTGCTAATTCCTCACGCGCTCCGCCACCGCCTTGTCAATGTTGAGAACGAGCTTTTATATCACGATATCAAAATGACAACGACGACGTTAGACAATTAGAGCTGATCAAGCCCGGAGGATGACGATCGGTAACGTAGGTGACGACCGCGTGTCCATCTTTCACGGAACTTCTTTGTTGATGGATCCGACGCTGATGGGTTCCCCAGCAGCGTCGGAAGAAAATGGAGGAAAACGGATGGGAGATATATATTCCGAGTCGCTTCAAATCGATTTGCAAGGATACGGTAAGATTGGGATTCGAGATAGCGGAGTCCGTCGTGACGCGATTTGAACCTAGAGAGGCACGCGGATAATCTGTGTCCGCTCCTAGCCGAATGGAACTGCCAGCGCCGAGACACTGTTGAAGTATTGGATCGAGGGTTAAAAACAGCCGGATTGGAGACGAATTCTTATTGATTTTTACTGGTCAAGTGGTGCGACACGAGGTGCTCGTTTCATGAACCGATTCGAAGAATGGACGATGGAAACGCGACACAAAGTAGGGAGTGATGCTTTTCTATTGAAAATAGGTTACTTTTTCTAGAAAATCCTTTTTGGTTTCATTTATAATGATCGTAATGGTTCCGTGATCATTTTTCTATTAGGTGAGATAATTTGAGATCCTGTGTGGGAACTTGATTGTTCATCATTGATTTCCTCTAACGGTGGAAATACGACAAAATGACGAAGATAAAGAAATGAAAAAACAAGATGTTTTTCCATTGGAAAAAGAATTTTTTTCTAGAGGATCTCTTCTGTTCTTATTAATAACAATCGTAATATTTCCGTGCTTAATTTTCTACCAGTTGAAGTAATTTAAGATCCTACATGTGAACTTATTGTTTATAATCAATTTCACTAGCCGTGGAAACACGACAAAATGGGGAATAATGTTTTTCCTTTGGAAATAGGCTACTTTTTCTCGAGAACTCGGTAGAAAAGCGAAAAAATGGCGAAGATAAAAAAATGAAAAAATAAAGAGGATAATGTTTTTCCATTGAAGAAAGAATTTATTTTTCGAGGATCTCTTCTCTTCAAATTAATAACAATCATAATGCTTCCATGATAATTTTTTTACTAGTTGGAGTAATTTAAAATAATGCGCACAAACTTGATTGTACGCTATTTAACGTATTTTATGACGATAATGAATATATTTAGAATCGGCTATTTGTAAAGACATACCGAACCAAGTATCGCATTATTTGAAAAATGCTTTTTGATTGATTGATTTGTTATCGACTTAGAAAATTGTTATATAAATATTACAATTATGAGTTATTATAGATAATCCCATTGACAAATATATATTGGGTAATCGAGAAAGTAACAAGCCCTTCGCAGATCATCGAACAAAATGGCGCACATTTGGTTTAAAACTAAACTGGTTTGGTTTAAAAATTGTTTTCTCTACTTTGACTTAAAATGATTCGGATTTAAAAATAATTTTATTATACTAAATTTGCGCCATTTTATTCCATTATGCACCTATTATGTTACGCTGATCGTTAATGTATCTTCTCATCAGGACATCATGCGCGCATTAAATTGCATTTATGTATGTGTTCAAAATGAAAGCGAAAATGTAATAGAAATTTTGTATATTTTACTAAATAATTGGAAAGTAAGGATTTGCTTTTTTTTATCAATTACGTGTATACATATATGTTCGAAAGAGAACTGTAAGTTTTTGAAGTGCAAAGTATTTATGGTGCTTAATACGTATAGTTCTATTATGCATCCGTTATTAATCGCAAATACATGAACGATAATAGAAAATAGTTAAATTTACCATATAACGCAGCAGTACGATTCTGACTGGTGAATATTTCTAAAAAGCGATCGAAGATTCCATAAGTAACTTATCAATTTTCCAATTCAAGTTACGCACAACTTGGAACGCAGTCCGACGCTGGTTAAATTTTTTCTTCTTTTTATGACGTACAATTATACCACACGACGATGTTAGTTTTATATTTAATACGCGGACGAAATTTCTGCATGATGCATTTTCATTTTACCCTATGTATGTGGGAGATTTTATTTTTGTTATTTTCATAATTCAAAGAATGGAAGACTTTTATGCAAAAGTATCTGTTTTAATTATTTTTGTTGCACATTCAAGAATACGATATTTATTTTTCTGTTATTACCATTGGACCCTTGTCAGATCTCATTTAAGAAATATTGAAATAAAATTAAAATAAAATATTTTATATTATCGTCATAGGCCTTCTCGTTAATTTTAAAGGAAGAGGACTGTTACTAATTTAAACAATCGATTTACATTGTTGAGAAAAATAGACGATATTCTTGTGTATTGTTTTTATTCAACTTGTAACAATAAGAACGATTTATTTATTTTTCCATATATAGTATATAGTTTTGAAAAAGTTGATCTTTTATTACACTTTTCTATCACAGTTTTCTTATCGACTATCATCCTCATTATGCCTAAAGTTTAAGTTTAGGCTCATACGACTTTGGTTATTTATTGCCTCTTTCCATTTTTTTCATTACGTTAAATTCATCTTTATTAATTTTTTCATTTCGAATGCACTACTTTTACCGTCGTTACATCGTTTATAAAATTAAGCATAAAAATGATTACATTTTGCTATTACTGCGCTTCCTTAGCGTTCCATTTTATTTTTATACCCACTGTATTTATAAAAATATGAAACGGCTAAATGGGAATAAAGACAATTTCCTATTCGTTACAAATTAATCTATTTTGTATGTTTTTTCTACAATTATTTTATCTATCACCTTTTTAACAGCTCTTTATAAAACTTTTCCCATTTTACTCCTTTTCTATCGATAATATTTCCTTATTCAGCTTTCGAATTCCTACACATCTACCACTACATCATGGAGTTTTTCTTCTTCATATTTGATTTTATTATTTGCTAATGTATTTGGTACTAACGCATGATCCTTCATTGAACTCTGTACTTATCCAAATAAAAATTATCCAAAGTGAACAAATTTCTTCGCAGTTCTTCTCAAAGTTTGGTCACTTTCTCTGTTAATCTCGTGTGTGGCCCATAATTTTGCTGGTTTCCACATTTTGCTGGTCAAATTTATTACCTTCATTTGTGCTTTTAATATTTATACAATATTTTGAACAATTTCCTTTACTAATTTACGTATTTTTTTTTTTCTTCTTCTTCGACTGAAATTCTATATCATTCGTTCGCCCTATAATAATTTTATGTTATGAATATTGTATATTTTCTACAGTATATTTCGTCGATAAGCGAATTTTCAATAAGAAATTATACTCATTTCTTAAAGCTACTTGCCATACTACTGTATTTGAATGAAAAATTTAATTCAATTCAATTCAATTATAATTAAGATTTATAATGGAAAAGTATTAATTCTATGAAGATAAATTTTGTTTTTTCCATATATAATAACATTTAATCTCTGTAAAAAAGGAATAATTTTAATTTCGTGTTTTACTCTCAAGAGAAAATCAGTATTAGTTATATAAAAAGAAAGTCTTTTACTTTTCTTCTTTCTGAAAGATTGATAAAACGAAGTTGCTTCTTTTTTACACCAGTACCTTTATTTATTTTAACGGTGAAGTTCGATTATTTATTACAAATTAATAAAAAATATGTTCAGCCTTTCAATCGACTTCAACATAATATACCATATTTATAACAGCGTAAACTATACAATAATAAACTCTTATTGTACATAAATCACAAATCTTTATCAGTGCATTTTTGTTACTTAGTAACAAGAAAAATGTGCGATCGATGCCTTGCTATAAATTATCGATACTATATTCATGATATCTACACTTTATTAAATAAGCATATCATTGTTATCTATCTAAATAAAATTCTAATAAAGAGCGTCCTTAAGAAATGATCTTCTTTAAGAAATCGTAAGAGGCATTTATTACACCCCAGCTAATGAATGACCTTATAAAATTTAACTGTACACCTTTGTAAAACCATACTATATTTCTATTTCTTGAAATGTATAGTTCACGTGTGACTGTTATAAATTTCTCAAAATCTCCACCTATTTTCGATTGCATGTGTATCTTTATCACGTTCAGTGGGTAGAACACAGTACTTGTAAAGCCCCCAATTACCGCTCCACTAATGAAGTTGGTTAACACCGAATCCTGCTCACCCATTATTATTTTTGATTGATCTCTGAGAGTAAAAAATACAAGGTTGGAGCAACTGTTTCTGTATATAATAGGAACTAAACCACGATAACACTCCGTCACTCCATGTTTAGTTAACAAATACTTGAATGTGTGAGAAGTATTTTTAAATTTATCATGGTACCGCCAATCTTGCAGTAACGTCTGTACCCTTTCCAATGGCACCAGAATAGCCTCTGTTATGCCAGCTACGTTAGCTGCTATTATTTTGGGAACTACATTGTTTTCAACTATTAGGTGCAGTCTTTCTTTAGACCCCTCGTAGGTACTGAACATCAGACTAAGGGAAAGTGTTTTCTGACATAGTGGCGGTAGGATCCCACGATACAGTAATCTTATGCCTTCTTCGGACAGCTGTCGAATGGCTGTGTTTACTTGAACGCCTTCTAATATCTGAATAATACAAAGAGCATAACAGTTTATTTCAAGAACTTTTGCAAATGGGTGTACTAAATCGGAAATGGATTTATTAGAATGCAAATTGGTTTATGCAGCTTGGAGATAATCATTGTTAACCTACCTGTCTAAATATGATTTTATTTATTGGGAAAGTGACCATAACGTTAATGACAGCAGAGCCCCAACCGCACATAAATTCTTTAAAGTCATTGTTATTGAGCATTAACAATGACTTTAAGGAATCTTTCTGTGATACGATATTAGTCATATTAATAGTAGTTTAAATATAATCAAGAATATTCAAATGATTCGTGTTCTTTTTCCAATCCATTTCTTTCCTGGTATATTTTTAATTGGACCTTCCTAAGACAGAAGAATTATTAATTGCGTATCTCGTACTGAGTAAAAAACGTACGACGAAAGATATTTGATGTCATACTACTTAAGAAGAATGTATTGGGTTGTCCCATAAACGATGCCGTTTTTTTCAGTTACTTAAGCAAAAGTCGGAGGAGAAAGGGATGAATTACTTGTACGTCAACTTTTTACCTTGTTCTTATTTTTGGTGCAAGATTTGAAGAATACGTTATTGTATGAAAACTGCATTATTTATGGGATGACTCAATATCAATAGAAAAGTAATTCTTCCATTCTTGATACATTATATAGAATATCTTCTTACACTTATTCAAATATCTGTATTCAAATATAACAAATTTAGAGCCTTCATGGCAACACGGTGTGACTTACGTGTACAATTTTGTTCAACTTTTGATCGTCATATAACCATGTTATGTATCACACATTAATATATTTCAATACTTTTCCCATATTTTCTCTCATTTTTAAACTATCATGATCGCGAATAATTATGTTGGACTGTTGATCACTCAACGGATTTTTTCTCTAGGTTTTTGCATATCGATATTAAAAAAATCGAACACTTGACAGTACTGTAACGAGACGAGGATTTTCTTTTTTTAAATTTAAACGAAAATTTATATTTATCGATTACTATGTTTTCTTTGTGACGGACTTATTATATTATCATCCACGATAATCGAACGCTTTTGTTCGGATTTACTCGGTATGGATGTTGGTTAGCGACAATGATCGAGTAATAAGTCTGCTCAGAACTTGACTAATTTCTTACTCATTCGCGCATTTGTGGTACGTATAGGAAAACCTACAACGCGATTTTGCTCCAATACGGTTTGAAAAATGCAGCAATTCGATTGCTTTGTTTACGTACATCTAAACAACCTCTTTTTATGGAGAATCTTCTCATGCGAATTTGAGTATCAAAAATAATTTTTTTGGGCGAATTCTATTCACTTTTACGCGATCGATCTAAAATCCAAGTTAAAAAAGTAAAAGTCCGAGTAAAGAATCCGCACGTCAAGAGAATTCGGAGAATTTTCTTGAACTATATTCTCGTTCCAACTAGGAAATTTTAAATTCTAAATTTCTCGAATTACATAATTAATTGGGCATAAACAAAGAAAGCTGTAGATATCTTTCGTAAAACTTTTATTTTTTGTCGCAGTGTTGGGCTCCTCATTTAGATACTTCGTGATTTTTACGACCTAATATAAAATTTACAATCCATTGTAATAACTATTTCGAACGTCTGCAATGCGTCCTACAAAATTGTATTAAGAGAATCAATTGTCTAGCAATTCTGCCATTTTCTTTAGATAGTCCAGTTTGAGCTACTGTGCATCCACACATAGTGGACAATAATTAACAAAATATTAGGGGGTACCTATTACTTATTTAAAATAGGAAGTCAACTTAAAAAATATATTACTACATCGATTATTAATTATATATTCTCTTTCGACACTTACAATTTTCTCCCATATTTCTAATAATTTTGATATGCCATTTGTCCAAAATTATCCAAGATTTGCCAAAAATAGACATCGAGACCCGTTTTTGCTTCTTCGATATTCTTAACATTTTTTTCGGATAAAAAATGCCGTATTAAACTAAATAAATGATAAGTCAATCGGAGCAAGATCGAGTGAATATAACGGACGAAAAATTACATTCCATTCATATTCCATTAATTTCAGCTGTATGAAGTCTCGCGTTTTTGCGTTGAAAATTATGCAATATGTAGACACCCTATTTATGAATCGTGCCGATTATTTTTAAATATTCTACCACACTGGATTAAGAGTATCCGAGTGTGTCTGCCATTTGTTGAATAGATTCGATTAGGTTTGCTTCGACTTCAATCCGTAAGGCCTTATCGTTCACTTTTACTATCCTCTCGCTTCAAGATTTATTTTTTAAGTCAAAACTTCCACTTCGAAATTGTTCGACACTGGCGAATAGTGGTCGATATGTTCTTATAAACGTCATAAATTTTGTTCGTTGCGGTCATTGAATCAGTTTTTCGATGAAATCCGTACAACGTGCAATTTCATAAAAATTGCTTATTCGTCACGAATCCTTCCATTTGAAATAGGGCGCAATGAAAATGTAATTTTTTTGAAAGGTGCACTTTGGACGTTCATCAGTGACAAACGAAATATGCGTTAATAGATCGACGATCGAAACACGATTAGCTATTACTCGTAAAAAGGACAATGTTAAAAAATGGCATTTTTATCCAGTACCCCTAATAGATGGGATTTTGTAATTTCGAATAATAGTTCTTTTTTTTTAATAAGGTTTGGAGTCACATTACAAAATAATGGTTCACTTTTTGGTTTATAAAAATTGGCAAAGCGAGAAGTAATGATATCTGACGATAGATTTAAAGATAAAAAATAAGACGATCGGAAGTACTGTGACGAACTCGACGGCTAATCAAGTTTAGAACTAATAAAAACTGTTCTTAACGACAAGTGGAACATAATTACCGACGACAAGTATATAAGTTGGAAACTATGCATTATTTCTTCTCAATCTTTCGTTCATTTTCAATTATTAATCTCAAAATCTTAATTTCGTAAGATTTTTCAATCTCAAATCTTAATTTAATCTTCTTTTTTCAAATCTAATTTCAATCTCAAAATCTTAATTTCGTAAGAATTTACAACGAATCAAACAGTTCTAAATCTTACTCAATTCTAAATTTTTCTCTTTCTCTTCCTCCATCTTTCACTCTTTCTTTCCTTTTTATAATACGTATCACATTATGAAGTGTTTATATCGAAGAGATTTCAGTTCCGCATCAAAATGCTTCCTGCATGACGCATGATTTTTGTGACGTGACATTTCTGACGTATGTAGAGGGTTCGTATCGAGTATTTGTTTCTGAGCGGTCGTGACATTAATTGTACTAGATCGTTCGTGCGTATACAACAATTTCTCAAGCGAAGCGAGTAACGTTATATATCAAATATAAAGATAAATTTAACATAATGTGCAGAAGAAACAGATGGTAGAATCGTGATTATTTTTACGAAAACAGTGCTCCGATCTATTTGGGTCTTTCGCTTTGTAATTTTGCTCGAATCGTACGTAAATATTCCTGACGTATCGCATACATAAGAACTCAAAGGTTACAACATTTTTTTCTTCTATTGTACTTTGAATTTGACTGGGACACAGTAAACTTACCTTATTTTCTACGAAAATGATTCGAGTGGCTAAGATTTTGACTTCAATGTCAAGCAGCTTTAATAAAGCTTTCGAGGTGAATGCGAGGTAAGTTTATACGTTTCTACGACTACGTTTCTAATACGTTTATATTATCGTGAATTTTATGCTTTGAAATATCAATGTTAACGAAATTGTATCGTCAGACGGATTTATATATTTAAGAAATTGTATTCGTTTATCGTAATAACAATTTATTTACTATGATGTACAACTTATAAATGGATTTTATATCCTCTTATATACATATTAGAATTAATATGAATAACATACTACGTAAGCAATAATTACTTCTCTTATTTTTTTCAACAATCCTTTAATTACATAATCCTATGTCAGTTTTTACGTATGAAACTCATTATTAATTCTGACTTATGAATATTAAAAATTTTCTGATATGATAATAAATATGTCTCTGATAAGTTAATACGATATGCTTAATTTAGGTATTTAGCAGCGCAAACTGCTTTAAAAACAGCAAGCATGGACAAAGTAGCAGCAAATACCTCAGAGAAAAGCAATCAGTCCTTCACTATGAATTTGTTTCGTGGTCAGTTGGAATTAAATCAAGTATTTCCCTTCCCAGAACCATTAAACGAAGAGCAACTTGAGACTATAAAAATGTTTGTCGATCCAGTAGAGAAGTTTTTTGAGGTATGATGCGGTTTATTTATAAAATTTCTTCTGCTTTATTATTTATTTCTTTTTATTTGAAAGTCGTTTGCACTTTTTATAATTTAAAGTTACATAACGAATATATTATATAATGTATATATATATAATTGCCATTGTTTGTTATGCCTACGATAAAATAACCACATACATGTATTGTAAATTTATACTTATAAATGAAAAAGATAGAAACAAAAGATAGAAATGCATCCAAAGATTATTGATGAAATGTATAAATACAGATTGCATCTAATACTTTAACACTAGATTTATCAACGACCGACTAAATGACTATACTTATATCTTGCTTAAAATTTCCTACGTGGTTCTACTTTTTCTATTCGTTTCATACAATGGAAATAAAAAAAAGAAAAATAAATTCGTACCATCAATTTTTTAAAATTGTTTCCTTTCTTATTTAGTTTGATATTGGATTGACTCTTACCTATATTCAATTCTAAAAAATATAACTTTTTAGGAACAGGTCTTTGGATCGGTCATGATAAGGATAGGTAAGGTATATATGAAATGTTGGTAGATTTAGTTAAGGTGATCAACCATCCTTCTTTTGGAAGTTCTATTCTTCTTCGAAAAGGGTCCTCCTAGATATCCTTCTTTTCGATATGTAGCAGCTAATTTGTAAATCTCTTAATATTTAATAACAAAAATTTCCCATAATGATAAAAAAACTGCTTCTTTAATTTTATGTAGACAGTAATTTTGTTATAATTATAATCGAGAAGAGAAAATAATACTTCTCAAAAATGCACATATACCGTATGAAAATTTACTTCTAGTCCAATTTACATTGCGCTGCCCTGGCATTAACACAGCAGTTGAAAGAGTATTGTTAATGATTTTTGAACAACTGAAAAATCAAGATTGAATATTGATACTTTAGCTGCAGTACTTGCTGTAAAATTCAATATGAAAAATAGTTCTTGTATGGATATTTTTGATATTTTGTTAGAAAATGACACATTTACAAAAAATATTCATTCGATCGAAAAATATTTATATTTAAATGATAATTAATCATAATACGCCCGCATTATCTATTTACTATATTATAATGTTTTCTGTTTAGTTATCGTTGCAAAGAATAAATTTCTTTTATTTGCAATATTTATTTCTTTGATTTATCTATGTTGGCCATTATTAAGTGGGTTGGTTTAGTTTAGTGTTAAAAGCATTTTTTGTATCCATTACAAACAAAAAGATAGAGTAATTCTGATTGTGTCTTTCTTTTACGTGTTTCAATATAGGAAGTGAATGACCCAGTCCGTAACGACGAGAATGCGTCGATAGACGATAAAACTATAGCAGCTATGTGGGAACTTGGAGGATTTGGACTTCAAGTTCCAACAGAATATGGTGGAGTGGGGTTGAACAATACTCAATATAGTAGATGCGTCGAGATATGTGGGTATCACGACTTAGGCTTTTCCATCTGTCTAGGTGCACATCAAAGTATAGGATTTAAGGTATTTTTTTACTATTTTTTGCATTGAATCTCTATATTTTAATAAATTTAAATTTGCTAAAATAATTATGTTCGATTATTTTACTTTGTCGCATAGGGTATATTGTTACTTGGCACGCCAGAACAAAAGACTAAATATCTTCCTCGAGTTTGTAACGGGGAATATGCAGCATTTTGTCTTACCGAACCAAGTTGTGGATCGGATGCCAATGCAATACGTAGTCGTGCAGTTAAATCTGCAGATGGCTCACATTACATCTTAAATGGCAGTAAAATTTGGATATCAAACGGCGGCATAGCAAATATTTTTACCGTCTTTGCAAAAGTACCGATGAAAGATCCACAAACAGGTGAAATAAAGGAAAAACCGTCAGCTTTCATTGTGGAAAGGGGTTTCGGTGGTGTAACAAATGGACCACCAGAAAAAAAAATGGGAATAAAATGTAGTAACACCGCAGCTGTATTTTTCGAGGATGTAAAAATACCGGCAGAGAATTTATTGTCCACAGAAGGCCAAGGTTTCAAGGTAAAATAAACCCTGTGTAAATACTTTATTATTTGCTTTTTAACGATGAAAGATAATAGTAATTCGACCTAGTTGTATTATTGAAACTTAGCATATGCGTGCATACTGATCTGATAAAAAAATAAAAAAATAATATAACAGAAATAATACAAAATTCAATTTATATTCTATTATATATTTTTCTTTAAGGAAATTTAACACAACGGATTTTGTTATTACTGAATTTCTTTACGAGTTATATAATTTGTAAAATGACTGTAAAGTTGGTGTTAAAATGGTGTTAAAGTACGATCTTTCATATTTGATTTTTATTACGTAATTTTTATTTTATAAATAATGCAAATTTATTTTTTATTCAACCCGATATACATTGCAGTTTTAAATTGCTATAGTTACGTATTGTATCAACGAAATTAATCGTATTCTCGATTATATTATTCCTCTCTATTTGGATATTTTTATCGTTTCATCCATAGGTTGCGATGAATATTTTAAACAATGGAAGATTTGGAATGGTAGCAGCACTTTCTGGTACGATGCGCTTTTGTATTAAAAGAGCTGTAGACCATGCAACACAACGTATCCAATTTGGACGTACGATAGATAACTATGGTACCATACAAAAAAAAATTGCACGTATGGCAATGCTGCAATATGTTACCGAATCACTAGCGTTCATGATTTCTGGTAATATGGATAATGGAAGCCAGGATTATCACTTAGAAGCCGCCATTGGCAAGGTAATTATTATTTATTTAGTTTTAATTTTCTGCAATTCTTGATATGCCATCTTATTTTAATTCTATGGTATGACCGGGTTTCTTTTCACACAACAGATGAGTTTCATGTAATAAAGAGATTGAAGAGAGAAATAAGAAATTGACGGAATTCTTTTTCTTACTAATGGAATAAAATCGCTTTCATCACTAGAAATATCTGCAGTCTTATCGTCACAATTGTAACGACTTTTGTATTTCTTTAACATGCTACAAGAATTGCGTAAATAGATCGTGTAAAAGAAGATCCGAGTCTAACTCGTTCGATTATCGTTGTTATTCTTTTTTTTAGTGCTTTGCGTCGGAGTCTGCATGGTGGATATGCGATGAAGCGATCCAAGTCTTAGGTGGAATGGGTTACATGAAAGATGCAGTACTTGAGCGTGTTCTGCGAGATTTGCGGATTTTCCGAATTTTCGAAGGCGCAAATGACATCCTTCGTCTATTCATTGCTCTGACTGGAATACAGTATGCAGGAAGTCATTTAAAAGAATTGCAAAAGGCGTTCAAAAATCCTACTGCCAATTTAGGATTAATAGTCGAGGAGGCAACTAAAAGAGCAACCAGAGCAATCGGTCTAAGTTCATCACTAAATTTTACACATTTGGTTCATCCCAGTTTAGCGGAGAGTGCAATGTTGTGCTCAAAGGTTAATTCTTGTTCTTGATTAAGTATTCTTCTAATTTTCCTACACCATAGAAGTTATAATTAACACGTCAATATCAACGAATTGCAGAATATAGAATTTTTTGGACAAGCTATTGAAAATAATCTAGTGAAATATGGCAAAGGAATAGTCGACGAGCAACTTATTCTTCATAAAATAGCGCAAGCTGCATTGGATACTTATACTATGGTTGTCGTTGTGAGTAGAGCGAGTATGTCGATGCAGAAAAATTTGTCAAGTGCACAGCACGAACTTCTCATGGCGCAAACATGGTGTGAGGAGGTAAGAAGATTTCTTCGATATGACTCTTATAAATGTCTTACTATTATTTTTATGAACAATATTGAATTGCAGGCATCTAACCGTGTTACTTACAATTTGAAAATAATAAATTCTGGAAAACAAACAAATCTTTTTAACAATTTAAGTAAAATCTCAAGAAATATGTGTGATGCTGGTGGTTGCGTACAATTAAGTCCATTGGGTTTTTAATACCATAGTTTGATACAATGTATATATATAGACAGGGAAAATACTAGGAATAAAAGACAAAGACATGAAGCGCTATATGACGGAGCCTGAAATTAGTTACTCCGTTATTCAAATAAAATAGACTGTTTCTAAGCACGAATTGTGACTTTTTTTTTTATTATAATAAGAACAAATAATACAACTCTAATTATTTTATACAATTGAATTATGATACTGTAGTGTAAGATATTTGTACAATATGATCTTAGATGAATGATTAATATTTAAACGTAGAATTATATGTGAAGTATATAACTTTGTAAAATATAGGGTATAAACGTTAGAAAAAAAGATAATAATAAGAGAATCGAATATTATATTTTGAATACTTGATATTTTTGCATAAAATATATTTTATAAAAAAATGATTATATGTAACGGTACAGTTGTAGTTAGATGCCATTTATTTTGTATCCATTTGTTTTACAGAGTAATAAAATAATTGTTTAAATAATAGGACGATGTACATATCTTCTCTGTAATTGATTTGGTACTTTGAATGGGAGAAGTATTCTTATTGAATTTGCTTCGCCGTATGCTTTTTAACGTTTAAAAATATTTAATCTGATGTATCAGCCATTCGTAAACTTCTCCCATTTAAAGAGATTTTTACTTTAAATAGACGAATGCACTTAAGTAGTAAGGTAGAAAGCATGTTAACTAATCACTTTCTAATTTCAATCATGTAAATGCATAATTTAATAATATCACAAGGTTTTGCAAGGATAAAGATATTATATTCTTCAATCGTCTTTAAGTTTGTCTACGATGAAATGGAAGCACACGAAATATTTATATGGCTTTAAAGTTTTTGTTGTAAGTTAATAATATCCATAGATTATGAGATTGACGATTATTCTTACCAAGTGAGACATATGAAACTGCAGAATCATATCGTTCGTAAATATATATAGCCATTTATTGTAAAATCTGGGTTCGAGACCAATGTGTCACTATTGCATCCTACAGTGAAAATGTTTTCAAGTATTTTGAAGAACATGAAAAATCAAACCAATAAGAAGTAATTATACAATAGATCTACATCGTGATATTATAAAGTATACTCCCGATTTTTATGCAAATAAAGTATAGAACCGATAAAATAAATAAATATAAATATATAGAGTTTTATGATAAGTTTAGTGCTTTCTACCACTTCCAAATTTTAATTAATTTTGAGACTGGCAGTGTTTTAATAAAGAGTTTAAACTATGTTGAGGAGAGATTGTAGCAACATAAAGGACGTGATTTTCAGAGTTTAAATTCTAAACACATTTCATATTTGATACATCTGAATTGTACGATTATCACGAAACTATCGGTGAGAAGATATGATTTTCTTTCTACATGTATTACCTGTGAAATTTCATCTTCGAGGTGGTTATTATGACAATGATTGTAATTGTTAACATTCGAGAAAAATAGAATATTATATATTAATCTCTTTTTTATTTTTGTTACTCCAGGTATGTAATTATATTTTTGAAAGTAAAAGGCTGGGCAATACTTATAAGTAGTCACATATGCCTGGATAATTTTATATTTGAATCAATCTTATACCTAGGAAATTACTGCTGATAAATGTATCTCGACAATTTTTAAAGCAAAATTAATGCGAGTATCATAATTAAAATACCAAGGACAATGAAAATGACGAACGATAGCTGTTTTTCATAACAATAACTGCGATATAAGAATGACGAAGCTACGCACAGTATTGTTTATGAAACGTTATTTCATATAATCGATCTTTTAGGGATATTTCTTCATATTACTCTTAGTTTCAGTATATCGTAACCCTGATTCTCCTTAATATGAAAATAAATCTTTATCGATCCTTTATTATCACTCTATTTTTCAGTTTAGCCATAATGCACTTATTTACGTTGGTGTTAGTTTATATGCAACTATAGAAATACGAGTTGAAATAAAAACAGGCAAAATTAAATAAAAACGTTATTAATTGCTTAAATTAGCAGCAGACTGTTATTGATCTATATTTATATCGAAAATAAATGTGTATACTTTTTCTGTATACATGTAGATAATTTCGTATGGAGAAACATTTGCGTGTGTGTATATATGTATATATATATATACGTAGAAAAAGCTGTAACGAATGAAATTGATAATTACTTTCTAGCAGACACGAAATATTACAAAATATATTTATCATTATTACTTTCATCGTTAAATAAAACTTTGCTTTCGTTGCCTTTATTATCTTAAATAATCATTCTTAGATTAGAGACAAATTCAATTATTTTATCGTGCTAGTTGAGAAATATTTTATAATACTGAAGCTTCTTTCCAAGGTGGTTCTTAATAATTGATAAGCCCATACAAGTAAAACAATGCAAATGAATTCTGCAGAGATCGAATATAGAAATCATTGTTCTTCGATTTTTTCCCTAAAGGATCTTAATTATCGAAGTATCATTCTGACTTATACATTTTTATTTCTGTGACATATTAATCTTTGTAAAATTTAATATTATTTCTGTAGCTATTTATACTGCCTTTTACTATTGTTCGCATAATAATACATCGAATAACATGAAGTAGCTGCTTTAATAGCTTTGAATATTAAATACTATGGAAAAATATTTAAATCTTTTCTTATTAATGTTGATAGAAAATCAGAAAAAGGTGTATAAAATAAGTAGCATAGATATATACTCCAAGGAAACAAATCATATAGACATTCTTATCTTTAAAAATTATAAATACATATTTTAGTTTCTTAGTTTGTATTATTCTTGAAGAAAAGATATGTCCTTAATAAAAAATATATATATATATTTAAGCTTTCGCAGAAAATACAATTCATATTCAATTATAATTAACAAAAGGTTTCTTTAAAGAGATCGTTAATGTTACCTATGGTATAAATATTGAAAAGAGATTTATCGTGATTGTTGCACCAAATTAAAAATTTTTAAGCGCATACTCGAACCATAACATATTCACATAACTCTTAAAAGAATCACTTTCGATTATCGACTTATATATTAATATAACTCACGAGTTACATACAATCATTGGTATGAGTGTGTGAAACTTGTAAGTTTAGAAATTTTAATTACATTTTATTGCTACCTGGAGTAACTGCAAGAGTCTTCGAAAATTACCCTTGTGCTATAGACAGATTTTTTAAAGTTTGTCCATTCCAAGCAATTGCGATGCAATAATGTTGTAGCAATTGAATCAGAAGCTCTCGCTCATCAAGCATTTCTATGTGTTCAATTCGAATGCGATCCGTTTCGGGCAGTGAATCATAAACTTCTACCATGGTCCAAGCATTAGAACCTTCCCAACCATTTAGTGAAAAACTGAAAAAGAAAAAGGAAGAAAGGTAGAGATTAAATTATTTTATTAAGATTCGCATATCTTAAAATAATTTTTATTTTAAAAGTAGGATTATTATTTACCGTCGTTGTTGAGTTTCTAACGATTCACAATCTTCTACTCCTGCTAATAAGCACCCACGACTACGCAAATTCGATAGCATGACTTGTCCGAATTTATCTTTCATATTTACTTGTTCGTAACTAACAAAAATACTATTTGGAAATTTGTCTGCGAACCACTTCAGTAAGGTCGAAGCTGCGCTAGTATCTATGTATACTAAAACACATTCTGCAAGAAACATGGTTGGTAAATTGAAATTAACCTCAGCTTGCGTCAATTTGTTTGTCAATTCTGATATATGCCGCAGATCTACTCCTATTAGATGATAATTAGCAGCGTGTAAATCTGTCGTTGAGAATCTGATTTCACCGTCTGCGAAAGAAACGTTGTTAAGAGAAATAATTCAGGCACGCGACGAATTATTAATTTTAATGCTTTACCTTCGGTGTTGAGCATGTCTATCAACTGTTTGTGCTTCTTGATGTGGTAACATTTCTTGGCCGTGATACTTGGAAAATCGAGTTCCACGAAATTGGCAGGGCTATTCCCTGCATCTTTGAGCCTCCAATAAAGCGTGTCAAAGCCAGCACCCAAGTTTATAATTTGACCCTTGTCACCGGAAAGCTTTATAAATTTTATCAATAAATTTCATTAATTTCCGTAAAGCTATTACGATAAATATCACGAATCGTGCGTAAAACTTCACAGAAATAATTCTCGTTTCTGTGAAGTCGGGAAAATTTTGTCAAAATACAATGTATTCTTTTTTTCAACAGTAACGTAATTTTCTTAAGATCTCGTAAGTTTGACAAATTTTCTTAAATTCTTTCTTGCGACGTTCGATGGGAAATCGAATAAATCTAATTCTTCTTAAATCGATTTTTCAAAAAATACTTGATAATAATAATAATAATAATAATAAT
>JAITYT010000186.1:662433-677288 GCA_025433975.1 Liostenogaster flavolineata
TATTAATAATTTCATTTGAAGACGTTTAAACTTCTAAGTTCTTTACAAGCATACAACCCTTTAATGCAAGTTTATAAAGCATAATTAACCCTTTGAGCCCTACAGACGCATATATGCGTTCGACGAAAGCCATCGGTGTGGACTAAGGATGCATATATGCGTCTGTCGATTTTAATGTTGGTAATTTAATGTTAGGAAATTGTAATGTTTATAATAAACAATTAATACTCAAAAATAACGCTCTTTAATTATTTAATTTCGTGTAAAAGGATTACTATAACTTATTATTATTTGCGTCTTGAATAGTTAGAGTTCAGTCTAGCGAAAATGTATTCCGTCCACAGCGATCGTCAGGGCCAGCCGCGCGCCGTCCGTATGGGCCGCGAGTATTCAGCGTTAATACTTAACAGTACAACTCTTATTTTGTCTTAATTTATTTCTGATGCAGCGAGGATACCTTTCATAAGATCTAATTAACACGTGCCAATGAGGAGTGTCAGGTTTTCACTGACTGCCTTATTTCTTCTTTTTTCTTTCCGAATACAGCTTCACTCGAGAAGTGAACGAAGTGCACTTTGTGTTAGTTTACACGAAACTGGATTCGCGTGAACTTCAACCAGCGACTCGTCCGTTGCGCCTATTAAAAAACTGACAGTGAAAACGAATTAATCGCAGTCAAATCTAAAACAGAACGTTCTCGAGCGTAAGAGACAACTTTCTTGCATATTCGATAAATGAAAAGTTTAAACGCCGAAGACAGATAGTCTAGTCTCACCAGGTCGGATACCTTATACACATTCAGCAAAACCTTAAGAAAAATTCGGAAGACTATTCGCATCGTAATGGGCAATCCATCTGTAGTGAACCCTCGTGGGCAATAACGATAAGCACAATCGTTATTGGGAAACGATTTAATCGATTATTTATTCATTCGTAATATTAATTGTACGGCAGGTATTTAGTTATTTAATTATTTATGATACTTATTACAAGAACCCAAACCGAAACCGTTTCAGTCAGGACCGATGTGTAACAGTTCCGGTCGTTCGTTTTAGGATTGCGTCGGGGCGCTGGTTTGGACTCTTGCCTAGCACTCGAAGCGTTGTTGCAATCGTTATCGCGTTGTAAACCTATCCCATCTCTAAGGCCATCTTTGCGTACGTGGGCATAGGTATGTACGGTTGATGTCGGAAGAACGGCGAGACCCGATTCGAACTGGTAGATAGAACGCTTTATTCGAGGTTTATTCGAGTCATAAAACGGCGAAAGTCGATGAGCAGCGTCCTTTTGCGGAGATTTAAGCGTCGTTGATGTCGTCGTAATCGCCGTTGTCGCTGACGCGCGCGATAAATTTGAGTGAACCAACGCCAATAAAGACTACTACTACCTACAGTTCGACGTAAATGAACTGTTCACTCTACCGCGTCTATTCGCACAGCTTTTGGACTAGGTCGCGAGTAAAACTAGCAAACGGCTAATCGAGTTACGTGGAACGATGTCAGCTCTGTGACGTCGAATGCGTTGCTAGTAGAGCCACGTTATTCGTTTTTGGTAGTAGAACGTAAATGATGCTAAAGGAAAAAGTTGTTAAAAAGAGGAATTAAAGCATCTTGCATTGTGAATTACAACTATATTTTTTTTGTTAACTAATAATCTACACTTAGAGTTTATTTCGTATGATTAAACGCCTTTGGTCTATGAAAGACTCCCCTTGTTTATTGATGATCATGATTGTAATTCACTACTGTGTATTAAAGCACAATAAACAACTTCAAAAAAGACGTTGAAGGAATACTTAAAAGACTAAACTTGCAAAGAATAATTTATAAAATCAATTTTGCTCTCGTTACATAACGCGCTAATATCTATTGACATTAGAATAAAATGATATCAGCTCATCTGTGAAATCGAATGCATTGCTAGAGCCACGTTAGTTAATTTTGGTCGTAGAATGTTTAAAGATCTTAAAGGAAAACTTACAAAATCAATCTTGCTCTCGTCGCTCTTCCATTGTTACATAACACACTGCCATCCTTCGACACTACGATAAAATCATATCACCTCGTATGTGAAGTCGAATGTGATGCTAAAGCCATATTAGATGTATAGATCATAGAATGTTTAAGGATGTTAAAGGAAAACTTACGAAATCAATCTTGCTCTCGTCGCTATTCCACAATTACATAACGCGCTAATATCAATTCTTGGCCAATTTAAATCCATTAAACTCCAGAGGAATTGGCGTAACAGCTCCTCGCGGAAGAATCTCGTGAAATCGATGCGCAACAAGGAAAATGCGAGGTTAGGTGCACCGTTCTGACCGCGAAAATACGAAGTCAGCTTATTCTAGAGTCGCTACTCGTTCCTGGACTTCGCAGTACGGACGAACAGTATATTATTAACGGTCCGAATGGTTCCGCGATGCCAGGCGGCAGCCACCCAACCTACTGCAGGCACCGTTGCCCGACGTTTCGATGAGAAAGCGATCGGGCCATCGACGATCGGCGTCGACTATGGCCCAGTGCGACGGGAGAAGTAGGCCGTAAATTTCGCGACCTTATTCAGGGTGACGTCTCGAATGGTAAGGGTAGAGAATGCGAAGCAGCGGAGTAGGCGCCGCGAGTGGAGCGGAGAGGAGAGGAAGAAGATGTCCTTTCAAGAGACGCCGCTTCCTTGGATTCTTCCATGCCGTACTTCCTGGATCAGTGACGCGAGAAAAAGGAAGAGAAGGAGAGGAAGACCGAAGGGAGAGCACACGGTCCGATGAAACCGATCGATTTCTCAGAGTCGTACCTTACGTCGGGACACCTATCTTCGACTTTAACTCGCTACCTTATTCTACGCGTGGATGTACGTCGGTTGGATCTCCTCCTGTTTGTTTTTCCTAAGTCTTCCTCTTGAGAAGTACGGTCTCCGTATTTGGACGACGAATGAAATAACAATGAGCGCGATATTTCCGCGTTGGAGGTGTTACACGATTCAGTTGTAGGGAGTAAGTGACGTTGAGTTGAACTTTAAGAATAAAGGTATCGGTTTCTGGGTTTGAAATTCAAGAGTAAGCTGAGGGCTAAATCGTGGATTAATATTTGGAAGACACCGATGTTCCGGTAGAATAGAACTATTGTATTTTTTAAACGTTATTTTATCTGTTTTCCAAACAAGAAGCGTTTGGACGACGAATGAAATAGCAATAAGAGCAAGATTTTTACGTTCGAAATGTTGCTTGGTTTAGTTTTGGGAAGTAAGTGACCTTGAGTTGAACTTGAAGAATGAAGGTATCAGTTTCTTAGTTTGAAATTCAAGAGGAGGCTGAGGATTAAATTGTGGATTAATATTTGGAAGACACTTTTGTTTTCCAAACGTTATTTTAACTGTTTTCCAAACAAGAAACTCGACCATTCTCAGTGAACACTGAACAGGGACTCATACAACATATTTCCTACACTAAAAGATGATGATATTTTTTGCGGAAGGATAACGTTATTTCTAGAGATGTACGCGAAGACCGAAGGCTCTATATCAGCAGTAGTCTTAATCGTTAGTTAATTTACATTAACACTTATTATCAAACTAGTTAAACATCAAAGTTTATACAAATATGTAGAATTGTGTTAGGGTTATCATCAGAAAAGACGATCTAACGTGTATTTTAACCTATTGACCTACTCGACCCATTGAATTTTTTTCGATTTTCACCCCCCCCCTCCTCCTCCACAATTACCATTTATTTTACATCAGCCCATCTATTAAAGAGTATTTTATAACTCGTAGGATTTGCATTGGTTTTTAATGAAAATTGGTAAGCAAAAATTAAAAGCTTGGGAAAGAAACTAAGCAAGAGACGTTTCCGTAATCGAAGACCATTTTGAGCGGCCGGTGAATCACCAACTTTGTAAGTCAATGGAATAAGCTTTATTTCTAACAATCTCTAACTTCATCAAACATCGTACGCCAATTGCTTTTCACCTCAATTGCTCCTTTCTTATTTCTTCCACTTCCACTGGTCCATTTGTCTCTAAATGTGTTATTAGATTGAATTATTTATACCGTACAGAAAAAGGGGCATAGGAGAACTGTGCAGTCTACTAACAGTCAAGATTCTTCCAATGGAAGGACGAACACGAAGGAACACGAAGGCTCATCCAAGGTAGATCTCCTGCACGCGCGACCTAAGTGTCGAGATAACCGAATTTCCTTTTGAGTAAGATTCGACGCGTAATTTCCCCCTCGCTAGCGAATTCTACCATTCAACGATTTGCTAACAGCTCTGATCTCTGCGCGACGAGTTCAGGTCGCTCGGGATCGTAATCTAATGAGTTGCCTATCGACAAGCAGTGCATTGTCCGCTTCCTCCCTCTCATTCGTCCATAACGGGTAGAAAAAGGATAAAAACGCGGACAATTCGTTTTGCGTGCACGCGCTTTGAAACATCGAAATTATACCGCAGGTACGAGCACGGCCAGCAAAGGCAACGCGAACACAATCGCGGTCGAACCATGATGTTTGCACGGCCGAAGCTGGATTCGTTTGGTTGTGACATTTTATCGTTGCATCGAATATCGTTTTTCGGTATGGTCGAGGTTTCTCTCGCGTATCCCAAGGTAATTCGACGCATAGGCGGCTGCTTCGCTCAGGTAGGATTTAATCGCGTAAGTATCTTAATCGGTGCAGTCGGCAAGCAGACAAATAGTGGCCACAGGCTATTGGAGAGCGGGCTTGCGGCAAAGCTCCAATATAACTCAGGCCACCTGATAGTTTCATTACTCCAGTAAATTCGCCGCCCGTGGCGAGACCCTTATACGTCCTGCTTCGAAGAGCAAGAGAGCGAGAGCGAGAGAGAGAGGGAGAGGGAGAGAGAGGCAAGTCGAGTGAGTAGAAGGAAAGACCAGGAAGATGGTAGGAGAAAGAGGTTTACATTCGCGCACGAACACAAACGCCCATGGTTGGTAGGGATCAGTCAGCATGGAGCAAAGGGGAAAAGGAGCTGGATGTTGGGTCGTAACGGATAGTTTGCTCCATCCGAGTGTTCGACGCGGACTGGTCTTCGTTCTAGACGTAGCCAGCAATCGACTGCGATCTGGAGAAACTTTCGATGGTTCGGCCGTATCATTCGTTCTTGGATTTTTGCCGGGCATAGAATCGTTGAAGATTCGTCCGTGGCCGTCTTTGATTTCGTTAGCGCGCTATGCTCGCTGGGATCGGTGTTGCTCGAACTGGAAGGTCGAACTGATCTTATTTGTGAGAGTGCATTGTTCCGTTTCGAACGAAAAGCGCTCGTTTTTAAAGAGGATGCAATCTTTGTGTTTTTCTCGCTCCTATTGCGATCTCGATAACAAAGTCGAATGTTTTCGATCTATTAGGATGAGCTGAAAATGCCTAAGCGATGAAATAAATATTTTTATTTTTTCTTTCTTTTTCTCTAAAGTCCACGTTAAAAGAAGTTTACTCTGCCTCCCACAGCGATCTGTGTTATCGTTTGGTCAACTTTGTTAAGTAATCGCAACTTTTGTACAACAACTCCTGTTTACGATGAATCGAAGTTAAATGCTTAACAAACCAGAAGATCGAACCCTTATCTTAAAGAACACCTAACCTCAAAATCTCGAATTCGAGAGAAGCATCGCAAAACGAATCCTCTAATTTCTTAACCCACTGCAAGGTTCGAGCAAGACGTCGATCGCGACTTACTTTAGGTTGTTTTTTTTTTACTAACAGAGCAACAAGAAAAGGATTGCATACATATTTCGTTATTGAAAGCGGAAGAAGACTTCAGAGACAGGCAATCTGTAAAATCGATTAGATCGATATCCCAACGGTGTAGCCACGTAACGCGAATGCGTAACGTTCGCGTCACGCCTTTGATGTGGTTTCCTGCGTACGCGGTGGTCTTCCGTAACCCAGCCGTCGCTGAAAATCGCTGAAAATCGCGGAAAATTTCGGTAGCGGCGGGACGAGCGAGAGCGGCAACATATTTTACTTAGGGCGAGTCGCGCGTATCCGTGGCTGGTATGCGAGCCTTTTAACGTATGCGCTTGGGTTTTGGCCTCCTACGCGACGTGCCCAGGCCAGGAACTTTATGGAAATATGAATGCCGGGAGTTTACTTTTATTAGGAGGCCTCCTTTTATGCGGTACACGCATGACCCTCCCCCGAGTCCCACGGTCGCCCGGAAAGGGCCGTGTTGCCGTTCCTGGTGCTGGGTACCGGTTGCCTCGACGTCGTCAACGACGATGACGACGACGAGCTTTTCCATCAGGAAATATTCCGCCTTTTGATGTTCGAAGGCACTTCGCTCAGGAAATGACATTACGGGAATAGGGGTTATGCGCCGGAATACACGGCGTTCCAAGCCGCATTTCTACATCGTCGTTTACCACCTTCGATCCTATACGAGCTCGTATATCCACCGCTTTTTTTGCCCGTTCCCCACGAAAAGGCGAACCGTCGGCGTTTTCGATCATTCTCGAGCCTGGCGCCCGTCCTTGTTCGCTCGAGGCCTTTCAATTTTGTGAATTCACCTTGCTGTATTTTCGTTCGCGATCGACCAGGCCTACCACATCGACTGAGGTCCAATTTGTTGGTAAACTTGCCAACAAAATTTGCTCTCTGTTTAACTCGTCAATCGCCCTATATCGCGTACATGCGTCATCTCTAAAAGTCCATTTTTCGCTTAATGATGCTTATATGCGCCATGTTGAAAAAAATAATTATACTAAAATATAAAAATTATAATAATTATTATTATATCTTCTTTTATTTAATCGAACATACGGAAAAGTGCTTTCTAAGAAAACTGATCAGTCAACGAATTAACGGCTTCGAGTCGAAGACTTGAAGTATACCATTTCATAGTTACGTCGTGGTTATCCAGATATTTTTTTCACTTGCAATGGATCGATGCTTATTACCGCCTGATTACGCTTGTTCCATTTCCAAGTTCTACTTCCAAATGGACGTGCGCACGCGCGCGAATCGAACGTGTACGAGGTAATGGACTTGTACTCATTATCCGTACGATGCGTCCTATTACTAGCTTTACTTTGACGTCACGTTATGAATAAACGTCGTAATTTTCAATATCCCGCGATACATTTAATCGAACCTTCATTTGTGGATGATCGATTTGTCGATCGTTGACAATGCTCGTACAGATCGTTGCGAGTTCGAGAAAAAATCTTGCGGATTGTGTCAACCCTAAGATAACGCGTCGAATGGATTCGAGTGATTGAGAGTTTTGTAATTATAACGAGAGACGGGACGACAGAATATTGTTGCGATAGTTCCTCTGTAAGTTTCAGCATCCTGCTTTCTGTTATGGGAGAAATTCAAGTCTTTACACTCGAGAGGCTCCGCACAGGCACAAAAGTTCATTTTTATTTGATTTTTTCGTCGATTTTTGTGATATTTTTGTACGATATAGTTTTTATAAAAATGTTTGACACGTATAATCTGTTTTAAATGTTTGTGTTTAAGAGGTGAAAGTTTATTCTGTCAAATATCTCGAAAAGTATCAAAGATAGGGATTCGTATGCATTGTTGAAATTACAGTCTTTTATGCCAAGTTCGACGATCTAAATTGTTTTTCGAAATATTTGCTCGTTAAAATAATATGTAAAACAATTTTTATTAATCTTTCCATCTTGTGGATGTTAATGAATTTCTTCGAATATCTTTTTAATAAAAATCTTTGAGCGAAATACGGGTGAAGCGGAATATTTATTTTCGCATTAAAATAAAAGTAGAACAGTGCGGTCGTAGTTGATCCGAAGTCTCGTTTGTACGGAAAGCTTTATATTATTTTAACAGGATCAAAAAAGGATCGTGAGGTTTACTCTCAAGGAAATAAACGTAATGGAAGACTCGCAACGAGTCATTACAGCGATATTTGCCCCGACAAGAACGAGGAATGAACCTTGGCAATTGTTTCATAGAATACTATATAAAACAAAAATATAGACTCATTAAATTTTGGGCAAGAAATGAGCCGTTTATTTTGAAAGTGACCTAAGCCACTTTCAAATGTCAAAAAAGAAATCAAATTAAAGATAATATTAATTACGATTTAACGGTGTCTCTCGATGTCAAGGAAATTTCCAATCAATATGTTGAAAAATATTGAGATCTTGCTCGACAGAACTTTTGCTAATTAACGATAACGAGAAACATTTATTTTGAAAGTGGCGTAAGTCGCTGTATTCGGGGAATTTTTGGCGCGCAGGTTCTATATTTAATATAGAATTTTGAGATAATAAACGATACGTACAGAACTTAAATGCATCCATTTTAATAAGGTTTATACTCTATTCGGCCAATAATTCATTGATCGCGCACCAACCTACAAGCAATTTTAATCGATACGACTATCATGCTTACAAAAATTACGATCGAAAAGAATTAACATTGTGTTCGAATCCAAGATGAAAAACTCAGATGATTGACGTTACAATGTTGAAATTTCTATCTTCCTCCTACATTTTGTAACACCGCTTATACGAGAAACGTTAAATCCAAAACTGGTAACGAGGATTCGACGCAGTTCTCCTTCCTAAGAAACGTTCATCTTGGTAAAAAGGCGGATGTAGCTCTTTCACGGAGCAGATTCGATTTGCGTACTTTTTAAGGATTCTATGATTGTTTCCGGTCTGATAGGATGATGCCATCGTCTTCGTCTTCCTCCTCGTCGTCGTCGCCGCCGCCATCAGCACTAGCATGCACCTTTCTCTCGTAAAACCGTGCTGCAGTATTTCATAAAGATTTTAATGAAAGCACGTAATAAACGTCTATGAAATGCTTCGGGCGGCCCCTGGTGCCGGCGAGATTTATTTTATGGCTCTACTTTTCGACAACGACGTTAAATTCATTACGGTGAACACTTGAAGCCGGAGCACGGCCACGGCCATTTGCCGGGATTATTAGCGAAATTTCGTGTAATGTGCGAAAGTCCGCGACTACCGCGGGCGTGGTCCATTGCTTTCTAACGCGGATATATCTAACTGGGATATTGTTCTGGACTGCACGCTAATATTGCTGTCGTTCGACGCGTAAACGCGGTGTTATCTCGTGACCATCCAGCACCCATGGATCTCTCTCTTTTTTATTGTGATCAATCGCGGTGCTTCTCGGTCCTTCGACATGATTTTGATCATCGTGGTTACTTTGAATGGACTTACGGTAATTTACGGGGTTAGATTTTTTCATTTAATATACGTGTTTTCATGATTAGGGAAATACAGGGTCGGTTTTTTCAGGTCTCGTCGGGTCTATCGTTTCTAAACGTATCGTGGTTTGCCAGAAACGACGATATAAGGAAATCTATATAAGGAGGATACAAGGAAAAATATTTGAGGGATCAAAAAGTAACGTCGTATTTGCGCATATCGATATTTGCTTAATATATTAATCGGTTGATTGCATACGTCGAAGTTGCGCAAAATATTGATTAAATGATTGTTGATAATGAGGATGATTACATCAGTGACTCGAAATAATAAAAATATGTTGCTATATTATTTATTTTAATTAGAAGAAAAAATAGTTTCTCTAATATATCCACAATATAGGAAGAAATCGCAAAAAGGATTAAAAGCTCATCAAACCCGGATTGAAAACCATATAGATCCTATTGCAAACATTTGCTAGAAGACTGAAACGAAAATACCCTATAGAACTTCTAGAAATTAATCCCCAGCATCCTCACACACGCAATTGTAAATTCAATTCCACACGTCCCCTTTCAGTGATTATTGATAATTATATCGAAATCCGTACGTACGTGATAATTAGTGACAGACTAAAGTATATTTAAAAAGAAACAGAATACGGGTATCGTGTATTAATTCTTAGTGAACAAAGATGCATCGATTGACGAAGACAAAATCGTTTGGTTGCCAATTTTTGAAATTTGTTGGCGAAAGTTTGAGCTCGGTTAAGTCATTTGGCAAAATGACTATCCAAATTCGATATATTACTGCGTAACTGTCTAAGACGTAATGTTAATCGAAACTAAGTTTACGGTCCAATCAAAGTTCGAGAAACCAAGTTGGCAGCCGTGTCACGGTATGTACGTGTCTGAAACGAAGGAGACGTAACATCACCCCAAATGTGAAGTACAGCTTATTATTCCTCTTCCTATCGGTCTGAGTCGACATAATTTATTCAACGATCCCTTATTTAAACGTCGTATCATCGAATTTGGTTCATGCAGCTTTTAATACATATTTAACAATATTTGAAATATAATAATATAATAACAATATTTAAAAGTGTAAATTTTTCTAACACTATGTGTTACAACTGCGTAGTCACGTGGAAAAATTAAAATAAAATTCCAATAAAAATACGATACCGTTGGAAGTATATTACATAGTTTAAATAATTAAATACCGCAATATGCAAATTAACGGTATACATTATTGTCTTTAATTTTCCGAAAATTCAATTCAAAATTGCTAATAAATTCAAAGGCAAGATCTTAAATGTTTAATTGCGAAACTTTTCTTCAATTATTCTAATACGAATCCTAGTTTATCGAAGCACGTTAGTATTTTAATAAGAAAATAATAAAATTCCTGCAACGTATCAATTTATTATAATAAATTCATCGTAGGAAGACCGTTACGACATTCGATCCTTTAAAAACTACGATTTTAACACCAATATTCACATTTTATTCTATTAGGTCGTGTAACATGAACTGGATTTCTCATAATTTGCGTATTGATAATCGAAGCGGCTAGATGTATGTTTAAATGTTGATAAATGTAAAGATTAACTTTTATAATTCAGATAAATACTTCGACGTTTCGGCATTGCGAGAAAACCGATGTTTAAGAATACGCAACCTAATACAAGTGCGCTGCAAAAGCAAGTCACCATGCAATTAATCTTCAAAGAAACCAATAAAATTCTCGATTAACATTAATATTCTATCCGGTATCATTCACGAATAAATAGAACTCATCCAAAGGTACAAAACGCGAAGCTTTCTTCACCGCGAGAAAATATCCTTTCGCATTTCCTCTAAGTGCTCGTCATTCCGTGTCTCGTGGAAGACTCGATGCACGAAGCTTTTCCTCTATCTCCTTTTCTCTTTGTTTCCCTACCTTTTTCCCTGCCGCGCTGTTTTTTCTATTCCCTTTTCTCTCCCTCGCTTTACGCTTCTTCCTCTCTCTCTCTCTCTCTCTCCTTCTTTAACGCTCGGCCCATTCCTTTTCCATTGAAAGAGAGTAGCCGAAATGAAAGGAATCGTCGTCTGCAAGAAGATATTCAGCCTCGTCTTAATGGCGCCCATGCAAAAGCTGCTGCTAGCCGTTAAGTCGTGCGCTGCACTGAGAAACGTCAAAAAATATTTTATGTTCCGCGGCACTTCTTTCGAGATAGTACTTACCTGCGTGCTATCAACGCGACTCGTTTCACGCCTTCTCGCCTGTATTTATAAATGCGTAGCCCTACGGCAGTATAATCCGCCTAAGTCTCTCTCTTTTTTTTTACTCTTTTGTATCGTTCATAGGGCGACGAAGAATTCGTTGAATTCGCGTGGCTTTAGCGAATTTCGCGACAATATAAAAGTCGAATGACCTGTCGCGATTAAAAATTCCTAGTAACACGAATACTTGTGAAATTATGTGAATTTTCTCTTACTAGATTCTTCCGAAGTTTTGTTTTTTCGATAGATATTAAATTCAGATGTTTCATACGGACAATGCGACGCGATTTAAAATCTCTAATAACACGCTTATTGATGAAATTGTGGAATCTTATTATTAGTATTAAGATTAATAGTATTAAGGCTATTAATCTATTGGCTTACAAAGCGATTCACCGACCGCTCAAGAAAGACCTTTGTTTACAAAGACGGTGATTTTTTTCCAAACTTTTCATTTTTCATTTCCAACTTTCATTAAAAAGCAATGCAAAACCTACGAGTTATAAAATACTTTTTAATAGAAGAATTTATGGAAAATAAATGGTAATTTTGGAACGAACTATAATCAATTAAAAAATTTTCAATTTTGTTCGATGACATTTTGCCAACTTTCTGGCAATTTTGTGATTCACAATCTTAACTCCGATGGAAGTCATTAAAAAAAATCGCAATTTATTTGTAAAAACTGAAATTACATTCTTGCCAAACCAAATCATCCACTGCTTTCATTCAATCAGTATTCCACAAACGCGTCTGCGATCGTTCACAAACGACTCGAGGGAAGAGAGAGAGAGAGAGACAGAGAAAGAGAAAAAATCTATCGATTTACATCGAATTACATTACGTGTGAAGGCGACAACAACAAAACGATAAAAAAAGGAATAAAAATCAATTCTTCGAGAACTTCGTCACGTAGGAAAGCGAGAGTATCGCGAGTATCTAACAGGAGGAGGGAAAAGAAATCCCTCGTCGTATCTCTCGCGCTTGTCCGTTTGGCGCGTTTACTCGAGTACTTCGCGGGCAACACGGACAAGTACCAACCGCGAATTCCCTTTGGCAAAATCTTCACGTTGCTCCATCAAGATCTCTCGGCACTGTCTCGAGGCGCAACATCGCTCCTCTGCCCGCTGTGACCTTGCCTATGGACGACCCCTCAGTCGTCGGTTTCCTCTTCTGTGCCGCTCCATATCCTCCACCCTTTCAGGAGCCGCCGCCACTACCTATTACTCCCCCTTTTACCCACATGCGAGTTTGCTCACGTACTTCGCTAGTCCTATTACCCCGATTTCTTTGCTCTCCGACGCGATACATCATCGAAGTGGCTTTTCACCTACCTTTCCGTCCTGATGCGTACGTGCCCTTTCGTCGAGGTTATTCGTCCGCCTCTGCGGCTCGTCGTCTTTCGCGTGCCACCCTATCGACGGACAATGCCGCGCTCGGGTGTATGCAGTGGCGCGGCTATTGTTCCTTCTCATTTGGTGCTACCTCAACGTTTATCGGAGATCTTAACTTTCTAACGCGGATAACGATCGTTATGGAATTGTAGAGAATTGGATGAATCTATGTTTAGTGGCGTGTCGTAACGTAGATATTTATCACTGCATCGAACGGTTAAATTGGCGTCTTTTGCTCGAACTGGATGGAAGTGTTAGGGGGACGGGAGGTAAACATAACTATGGAATTAAGTATCAACGTTTGTTTAATGTCCATCGGTTGATTGCGTACACCGAAGTTGTGCGGGTATCGATTGATATTGATTAACTCTTGATAAATAATCTTAAATGAGTGTTACTTTATAATTGATTATTCTACTCATAGACTACGAATTAAAAACAAGTATATTTTTATATTTCCTTTATTTATTTCAAACGAATTACTATGTCTTAAGAGAAGTATTATAGTATTTCAATTAAGAAATAGAAAGATGGTAAAAATTAGCTCTTGGCAGATGTGAAAAGTGTGCTCTCCACAAATAGCCTTGTTGTAGTAGTTGCATACGTACTTTGTCATTCTGCGTTTCTTAGATGGACAAAAAGTACAAATTCTGCATCTGTTTGTTGTACTTTTAGTCATGCTTTTTAGTCAGGGTTTTTCAATATTCAGAATATAATATCTTCAATATTTATTTTGATGGAACGTCTTAAAGTTACGAACGAATTTAAATCTAAAACGAAAAGTGAAAAAACAATTACGGCAAATCTCGAAAAGTAACAAGTATACTGCTATGCTTATTACGTTTGGATAACTCATTTTACTGTTTATGAAGGTATTGTGAGTGAGGTGGTGCACATTTCGAATTCGCAAAACTGGCTGTGGTGGGTAATCTATTAGATGAATGTTTAGTTATCTAGGGTTAAAGGATAACGAGGGTAATCTTTTCATCGACTCGAAATAAAGATATCTTATGAACTTATTTGTTCTTAGTAAATATTACATCGAATCGTAAGTAACTTTCGATGCAGCTGAGTAGAATATTTGTATCTACTCACTATGAGGCCCAGGGACAAACGGACTTCTTTTTTACTGTATATGATAGATGAGCATTCAGTTAGTCTTCTGTCAACTGTTTTGTGTGATGCGAATTACATTAAACTGTTTTTCTTAACCTCTGAAATAGAGAGTCAAAAAGTGCATATTCGTCAAGTAATTCTCTGGGAATTTAAACAAGTCAACAGTGCTAAGGCGACATCTGAAAAAATATGCGGTGTATACGGTAAAGGACTAACAACTGATCGGTTAGAAATTGATTTGTAAATTTCCGTTCTTGAAATACGTTCTTAAAAGACGAATTGAAGACGGGATGTCTTTCCGATTTTGACGACGATCTTGAAAGGCAATATTAGAGCAAAATCCATATCAATCAACAAGAGGAATAGCAGAAAGGTTGATTACGTCATAATCAACTGTTAACCGTCACCTGGAGAAATTCAGGAAAGTCAAACAAATTAGTACCTAATAATCTCGGTGTACCGAAATAAAGTGAACGGAATAAAGAAGATCGAACAGTCGAATAACATGCGCGGCTTCCGCAATTTTAGGCGAAAACGAGTGCAAAGGTTCCGATCTTGACCGCTAAAGGCAAACAATCTGTGGCGACCACCTTAATATAAATACGTGGCGACCGTTGTATCTAGCATCCAGTTGTGGTAGACTGAGGGAATGCCTACGGATTGGAGCACCGAGGTTCGATTCCCGGTATGTGGATCCACAGAGACGGTGAAGGAGCGCGAAGACATCCTACTAGTACGCGTCCTCGACACCAGAGGGACACACACACAGTCCTCTTGTGCATCAAGAAGGCATGACGCCACAAATCGAATAATACGTGCGATTTCTTTAGTTTAGAAAAATACGATTATATTGTGGCGGCCCACGTGATCGCCGCGTGGCCGCCTCGTGCGACACAAACTAAGGCGCGGAGAACAATGCG
>JAITYT010000186.1:688244-701535 GCA_025433975.1 Liostenogaster flavolineata
AGCGATCAACGACCGCGCCCTGTCTCCATCACCGACCGCCGATCCGGGCCCGATCGAGCGTGAACAATCTATTTCGCTTCAATAGCCTATTTGGGACATTGCACTTCATATATTGGGACTTGTCGCAAATTAATCACAGATTTTGCTAATATAATAACAAGATCTTGCTTATTGATACAATTTCTGCATTGTGTGTAATTCTAATAAAATAATATTACAACGTATATAAGCGTTAAAACAATTTGGTACTTAATGGATTAAGCTTTCTCAAAAATTCAAATAGTTTTACGGCCTCTTTAGAGAAATTTGATAATAATCCATTGCGTAACGGTGTACCGTTTGTTTTGACATCGTGCCCTTGACCGAAGCCGCGGTACCTGTGCTAGAAATCCCCTACAGGCATACCGACCAACACTTCTACGAAGCAGTATCTCTCTCTGTTCATTTCGTAGTTCGTCAAGAAATAATTCTGATTTATATTTGATTTACCTACGTATTTATTCGTAAATTATTTCGTAAAGATAGATGTATCGATTGCATACCTTGAAATAGCTTCCACCGATTGGCGAAGCGCATTCTACGCGATGCTTTAGCGCGTGGAGCTGCCTTCGATTAAAAGCAGAGCTGCGGATTAAAAGGAATAATTCCAGGGAAGAATAGGAATCCATCTTTATCGAAGGTTTTTAAAGCGCTGTTTACAGATAGGATGTCGTTTAAGACGAGTGTCAAGACAAAAGCGACTTCTATTGGCTTTTATTTACCGTAGTTTTTTTCGTTACGGAAGGTACGTCAAATAATGTTAAAATAAACAAAATCCTTCTTTGTAGACTTGATTGGAAATTTAGGTTGTTCTCTTGTCTTGGTCTTAACCAAGGCATCGACTAGTTTACAATAAAACTATTTCCCTCTATCGAAAGGCTCAAGGCTAGTGACTTGACTCTGCTCAGTGCACTGCCTAACCTTAAAATTAGATTTAATTTATTCGATTTCATTAACCGAGAGAAATCTTCCATGCGACCTGGTGGCTGTGTTCTGGTGCCAAGTATCGTACGTATAACTACGTATCTACTTCATCGCCTTTAATTAGTTGTTGGAGTGCGTGTTGGATATGCCGTAATCTGTACTTAACATGCAGGCGCGTCGGTTGGAATTTCTCCAGGCCTACGGCGCTGACGATTGTCGTTCTAAGACGCAAGTGAAGCTTTTACTCGAACCTTTGAGGTGAAAAACACGATGTCGAGCACCGTGGCCACTGACGATTTTCCACTAATAATAGGAATTATCATTCATATACTCGTGCCATATACTTTTATCGTATATCCTTGTCATATTCTTTTATCACGCAATCTTATTGTATAATCTTATAGAGTATGGGGGGATGGAAGAAGAAAGGCTTATGGAGGGCGGTGGTGAGTGTGGAGTGAACGAGGAGGGAAATGAAAGCCAGCAGAGAGCTTAGGTTTAAGTTTATGATTAAGATTAGGGTTACGTTAAAATAAGGAGAAAGAAGGGTAGAGATAGGATAAATAGACGAGTGTAAAGGAGGTACGGAATGGTGTACGAACTCTCTCTCTCTCTCTCTCTCTCTCTCTCTCTCTCTCTCTCTCCTTCTGGAATAAGTGTATGGGATGTGTTAAGTTAGAAGTAAGGCTCAGGTATAAGATTAGATGTGAAAGGTACGTAAGAAGTTGAGAGAAGATTGCGAAAGATGTCTGCAACTCTTTAGGATGCAGCGAATAAACATACACATCTACATTCATCATTATCTAGTTTTATCATAAACTCTGTTCGATCTTCGACAAATCGATGGCACAGTTGTATCTGAACCACGGCATGTGTATTCTTGGCATTTTAACGAAGAGGATACGTTTCGGTTTTCGACATATTGATAATGCAGTTGGGTCTTGAGTATCGCCATCTAGAGTTTTAGATATGGGATAAAGGGCGGTATCGGATAAATTGGGTTGCGCACGTGTGTATTCCACTCAAGACCCATGAGAACGATTCGGAGAGGGTCTTGCACTTGACAAAGGTACCTTCTTAGTGACATCATTCTCGTTATAACTCTTGAACAGAACGGACTCCTTTGTATCCAATTGTAAATCTGAGGTTAAACGAGCGATCTATAATAATCTGTTATACAATGTTTATAGAATATACACTTTATATTATTTAAAGTAAAGTCGTATATTTGTTTAATCGAGAAAATCACCGAATGCACACCAGTCTTGCGGATCGTACGAAATCCATATATGTTATTCTTAAAAGTTGGACGCGTACAAAACGTTGTTAGTGGGCTACAAAGTCCAGTGAACCCCACACACCCTACAATACAGAAAATCGGTTGCACCCAATTGACGACCGTTTTACTAGGATCGAACAAAACTTTCTTTATTAGGCACACCGGTAAGAACGGCAACGTCCTACCTGACTACAATAAACCAAGGGGAACATACGTATATCCTTGATAGAATGGTACCAAAATTGGTATCGAATGATAACAGATCTCTAATCGTATATTCTTACCATAAACTTTACCATATACTTTCATATAATCCTAGCACAAACTATCAACAAATACTACTCGTAGAGGAGTTACAACTCTTATTGAGTGGTTGTAATCGAAAGAAATGCGATTGTAAACGTGGAATAAGATTTGGGAACCAAATTCAGACTGACCTTCGAGCGACCTTGGTAATGAAATCGCGAACACGCATAGCATACCAGCATGCAAGACATTCACCGGACACGAAGGGGATTAACCATGCGCTCGCGTTACGGCCCGGGGCGCATCTAGAAAATCTCATATACGCGATCATGGAAGTTGCAAGAGAATATTCGAACACAGACGAATACACAAAGGCTTGCCTATCCATCCATTTATCTATCTATCTATCCACTCAGGTACCTAGCGACTCATCTAGCTACGTGCGTGCTTCGAAAATCGCTTCGCATTCTCGTCAAGTAAATTGCCCTGCATTTAGAGATACTCGTCTCCCGGCTTGACTCTTCTCTCTTTCCCCATCCCACGTTCCTCGAGTAAAGCGAGAATTCTCCTTTACGCGAAAGCGAATTCGCTTCGAGCTACCTTATCGTAGGGTATACACTTCGTGAAACAAGGGAGAGATACGACTACGACTGCTCCACCATAAACTATTACGCGTCGACTACGCGCTCTTCTTGGGAATCTCTTGGTGCAGTCAAAGAGAGAAAGAGAGAAAGACAGGATGAGAAGAAGAAGAAGAAGAAAAAAAAGAAGGAGAAGAAGAATGGGGAAAGCTACTCCGGAACGATTCGATTCTTACCTTTGGCTTTGACTTTGCAGATATCATCTAGCAAACGATGTTTGCCTGTATTCGTGCGTATGGAGTGGAAGGAAAAGTCGTTTCGATACGAGAGATTATGTTTTTGCGATCTCTGGGGAATCTTGATAAATTGGAACTGAACGCAACGTTGGGGTAGTAAGAAGGTAACTGTTGATCGGACAAGCGGATAGGCGAATCGTTTTACAAGTTGCTCGTTAAATTTTAATTGTCGAGATGAATTATCGATTGGTCGCATAGCAAACACAGAGACCAGGAATGCATCCTTAAATGCTTTTAGTGCCAAAGGACGAGCTATCGTTTTTTGGAAAACTTGTGAGAAATGCGAAAGACGACATATCTCGTTCGAGATGTAATTGCGATCATTGCCTAGACGCAATGAAAGTGTAGTTTTACATTTAAACAGATAAATATTTCTTACGCCATTTTTAAGTAGGAACATAGACTATTAAAATCTAGGCACCAGATGCCTTTTCTTTGTTTACGTAAGTACTTCTTAATCCTTTTACATTTTGTTGACTTATGGTTTTTAATTTACAACCCAATAAAAAAAACGACGATATACCATCGTTAGGCACTAAAAGGGTTAACGCGCGAATGGCGTGTCGTGAAAGAAAAAGGCATTATCACCAAGAGCGGACTTGTACACAGGTTAGGATGCGCTTTCATTCTCACTGATATCTGGGTCAACGTTGAAATATTTCGTAATCCTTTACGAAATTACGTTTCCTCCAGTGCACGTGTGCTCGGAAAGGGACGTTCAACGAAGACTTCCGCTTTGATACAATCGCCACATCGACATCGATTTGGTTTTGCTGTTTTATCACGCGTTCATACGAAAATTACTGCGAGTCACGCGAATATCACGGCGTTCGGCTTGATAATGGATATCTATCTGCGATCGTCTACTCCATTACCCTGCAGATATGTGGAAAAAAGTCAAGCTTTTTTACGTTAAATACGGCTGATGTATCTCACTTGTCTCGTTCGTCTCCTGCAATTTTTGAACGAAGCGTTAAACGGCCCAGATGATTTTCCAATCTCGTTTAGAGGTTAGGTTTAACCTTACCTTAGGTCTTGTTCTATGCGCTAAGATCTAATGACGCGGACCACAATTGAGACTACAAGAAGGTCGGTCACGTATCTTTTATCAATTGCATCGATCGATGCCAATCTTACGGCGAACGTACTTGTCGAGCGGTATTTCAATTTCAAAGAGATCAAAAAATGGCTCAGTGGATCGCATCGAAACCTGAACAATTTTTTCATGATGGTATTTAAACCATAGCTGTAGAAAAGGTATAACCGTGATGGCGATTACATTTATTTAAATATCTTTAACCATTTTTCTAAAATGAATGATCAATTTTGTGTGTATGTGTGTATATTTGCGTGTATATATGGCTTTGAAAATGCGGATATGCAAATTTCTGCCGCTTGATTTTACAGATCCAAATGAGTAAAATCTACGTTCGATCTAACTACGAGTTCATTCGCTCTGGTTACTCTCGACAAGTTTTGTCAGTGTTTTCACCGTGTTTTCAATACGAAGCTGCCGCAGTATTTTCACTGGTTAGGAAGAAACTTTTCACTTAAGTTGCTTCATTTAGTTGGATGCTGCAGTATATTGGTCGGGTAAGTTATTCTAGTCGAACTTCTCGTTTTACTGCCTCTTCCCCTTGCCTGTCTCACTCGCCACCTGGCGGTACTAAGGAGTTTCTATTTACTTACAACCAAAGTGGATGTTCTACTACGCAGCATGAATACTTTGTTGGAATTTACTCCCTTTATTCCTCCTAGGTTTTGGACAATATTCGCTAAATTTCCAAAACGGCTTCCTGTTTGGAGGATGAGCCGAGGTTCCTTCGATAATTTAATTAATCGCAATCGATTGCGTTACGCTTATGAGACAGGAGCAAGCTCACGATTATGGCGATGAAGATTAATAAAACGTGTTATTGGAGAAGCTGGAAAGTAATGTACTATTTTGTCGAATTAAAACAAATAATTGTGTAATATATTTTTATTTTGAGCCAACTCGAATATTTAAGTCAACTTGCACAAAACTTGCACTACTTCGGCACTCGGTACTTCGGTACGCAATCGAATGATTAGTATTAAAGAAATGTTAATAGGAGCAAATACAACGTTACTTTTCGACCCCCCTGATATTTGTTGCGAATTTTAATCGACGTTGCATGAAATACAACTAAACGAGCAGCTATAAGTAAATGAAAAATTCCACGCTGTACTAAATCAGTATCATTGATGTTTGAAGAATAATCTCAACGCTATTCCGATTATTTGAAAAAAAAACACATATCTATTATCATAATTTACAATCATTCGATAGCCATGACTGAAAAGGTAATTCAACGATGTATCTTCGAATTATCTTTGATCTCGGATATCACCTCTTTTATTTAAAAAATTACTCGCTATAAATTTTCCATTAGTCGACTGTTGGATGTCTGTCGAAAACTCATTTACTTAAAATAATTAATTTTTGCATTCAGTGAAAAAAGAGTTGTTCGAATTGGATCACTTTGTAGTGTTCGTAATTTACCGATGTTTAACGTAGAATCATTGAAATATGCTTAATTGCATTGTGTTTTCCGAACGCCCATTCGAGCGATCGAATTTATATTATTTTTGTGAAAACGGTACCTTTACTACTGCTAAATGTTTCATTGGGTATACGTATACGCAATAATACAAACGCAACGCGACGCGCAACTACGTCGAAGCGGTACTGCATGACGAGCGTCGCTGATGGTAATTTCGGACCGTTAAAAAACAAGAAGTTCCCAAACTCGCGTTGAAATCGAGAATACCGTCGAAAGTATTTATACCTCTAAAAAGGTAGAAGAATGATCAAATACGCAAAGAGCACGATTTTAAATTTACCGAATTCAATAAAATTCTCGATTGAATCTAAACGAAGTACTATTTTTTGGAATTAAGAGAACATTTAATGCTCGAGAATTATTTAACGCTATTTTTAGCCTACAATCGTGAAATGAGAACGCGCATTCACTCTTGTCGATTACTTAATTGGTGCAAAGCGGGGCGAAAACGTCAAAAGCTGTACAAAAATCGAGAAATGAAGATTCGAGTTTGACAATTTTTACCATAGAAATAAATACAGAAACGTTTGGTGTGTTTAAAAACTGCGGGAAAAAGATTAATCTTTAATAACTCTGAAGTTATTTAATGTTAAACTTTACCTTTGTTCCGAATGTTTGCACGACAGAAAAAGTGCTCTTACTTCTACTCTACGCGCGTGCCAACAGAGAGTGTCAGATTCTTACTGACTAAGACTCCTCCGCTTTTTTTTCTTGGATGTGCTCACTTCGGGAAACGCAAGAAGTGCATTCTACATCAATTTATACGAAGCTGTATGAACATATTGGCTTGCTTGATGTCTCCATCGAAAAACAGTCTGCTGGGTTGAATTCTATGCGTCAAAATATAATATTATATATAAGAAACCCATATCAAAGGGTTAACCCTTAACGCTCCGTTGGCTCCGCTACGGAGACATCCGTTATTTGTTCCATAATTCTGGTGGCCTCGCTATGGAGATATTTCGTTTTTAATATGATTACGTTTAAGCTGCTTATCGTCGGTATTGGCAATTTTTATCTGTAGTTTAAACCAGCTAAATCTGTAATATCGAAGTGAAATTATTTCATGACTCTTTTTATCGTTAAAAATATGGAGAAGATCAATGTTACGATGAGAATTTTGAGCCAAGGGATAGTGAAGACGAAATCAGAAAAGATTCTCTCTCTCAGAAATCAGAGATTATTTATAAATAAAAAATTTCAGTTTTGTTGAATTTTTGGTTTTTGTTAAAATGTATATGATGAATATTCAATCGAAATATATTATTTTACGAATTTTTCAGATACAAGCAAATGAGGCTGGCATTCAAGCCTTCAGTGGCTGATATTTAACCGGCGTGTAATGTGTTAATATCTAAAGATTATGATGATTATGGTTCTGATACATCAACTAGAGGTAGTGAAATTATATCGCGGGAGACGAAGAATAAGAATTACTAAAAGTGAAAGCGATGATTCGTTAGAAGACTTTTCGAAAGATACCACGCCATATATCATGGTGAATTATAAAATTCAAAATTTATATTTTATTTACTAGTGGAAAGTACATATTTATAAAATAAATAAAACCAAATGTATTTACAAGCGCGTGTAATTTGTTTAAATTAAAGTAAGACATCGTTTTGTCAGACGTTCTACTACAAAAATCGGTCTTGCTGGTAGATATAACAGTGGTAGAGAAATGTGCGGAGCGCTAAGGGTTAATAATTTCAAACTTTCCAATTTTGACGATTTTTGAAGATATTACCTATCAACAGGTTTCGAATTTCTCCCGGTTTTGGTCAAAATCAGATTATCCATTTTTGAGTTTTTACGCTTCTATTCGATGTAGAGACGCGAAATAATCTGTTTCATGGCAGCTGCAACGGTGGGAAATGCCTGAAGCGAATTGTAGACGATTCCTTTTGGAGTAATGATCTCATGTTGTTAGATCAAGACTACTTTTTTTTAGTAGTTTTTTAGACAACTAAGTATTAAAAAACCTAATAAATAAATGGCCGAATAAGTTTAACACAGGCGACGAATCCTTAAGGAGAATCGTTCTCTTTCCCCTAAGTCGGTCAGTATGTGGGTAGTGTATCAACGTTTCATCACGCGATATTTGATCTTATAATCGATTTCCAGCCAAGCGAATCGTTCGATGACCAACGCAATCGATTCTACTCGTTCAACACATCCTGTTTCAACAAATGCAATTTCTCTACCGAACGAACATTGTCAATCCATTCAGAAAAAGAATCCCCGTTTACCTCATGAAATGACTACAAACTACCTATCAGAATCAAAAATATCAATCACCTTAACGAAGTTCACGAAGCAAGGTGGGAGGACACGCGTCACGTCCTCGCGCCGAAGAAAGATTCGGGGACGTAGTTGCTCCCCCAAACCAGAACGAAATTTCAATCATCGCCGTTAGTTCGATGCATACTTGGTGAGCAATGTGAGGGTGAGGCGCAGCGACTATGCAAACGGGAAACCTTGAGGGCACCGGCGGACGATCGCGTTCTTCCACTCGTTGCGATTCCGTGCTTACCTTATCCGCTTTCCAACTTTGCTGTTAACCTCTGGCCTAGTCTCTCGAGTAGGATATCGCTGCATCCTGGTTTTCGCATTGCCTCCCGTAGGACCGTGCGAAATACTCCGAAAGGCCATTGGCGTTCTCCGAACGTCCTGGAATCTCGGTCGAAGGCGTGCATCGCTACCGAAAACCCTAGACCCTTCCTCCCCCTGCTCGATTCGTGAGCGATGCCACACGTAACCGTCGCAACACCGACGTGACACCAATACTTACAAGAAGACACCAACACTATCTCCAGCACATCTGTACCGATGTGCCATAAGATCTATCAGGCCGTTACTACCATCATTCTAGCGGCGTCTACACCGACGCGATACTAAGTCTATCAGGTCTCCGACACCAGCTTCAGCAGCGTTTGCACCAATGGGATATCAGGTCCTCGAGGACATCACCACCATTGCCAGTAACGTTTACAGCGACTGCAACACAGATGCGATGCTAAATCTTTCAGGTCTCCAACACCAGCTCCAGCAGCGTTGCACCAATGCAACACCAAGTCTACCAAGACACCAATACCATCTTTAGGAGCGTTTTCACCGATTGCAACACCGACGTAATACCTTGTGTATCAGGATACTAATACCATCTTCAGCAGCGTTTCCATCGACTCTAACACCGACGTAACACTAGGTCTACCAGGTCACCACCACCATCGCCAGCAGCGTTTGCATTGACTGCAACAGCGATGTCGACGCCGCCATCGTCGGATGCATAGCTTCTATGTTCTTCGCGCAAGTATGCGCCCATAAATGCCACAACTTTCCTTATTTATGACGCGGTAAGCGACGTAACTTAGGGTACAACCACTTTTCGCCGATATATTTATTTGTTATTCCGGGCAACGCGTGCTGAGAGAAGCGAGAGAGCCCAACGGAGGAGGAACGATCGCGTGTGAACGTGTCTGGCTGCTGGTTACGACGACCATTGCCGGAGCTTTTGTCAGACAAATAAACGGGAGCCGTGACGAAGCTTTCTTCCTTCTTTTCCTCATTGATTTCCCTTTGTCGGATGCCAACTAACAATATGAGCCTCGTTAAGAGGACTTTTACGCGTTTTCCTTGCTTCTTAGTCGCTTGCCTTCTACTTCCTTCTTTTTCCCCTTATTTTCACTCTTCCGCGTTTTGATATCGACCGACGCTTGTGTCGTCTCTCGCTTCGCGCTTGCTTGATTTAGGTAGGTCCTCATTTCTTCCTTTCTTCTTCTTCTAAGGTTTGATGGTACTAACGACTCACCCAAGTAGTTTGAATCGTTCGTAACGTGATCATTAATCAGACGTTGGAAAATTTGGGGTTATTGTATACATCCACGTTGGACAACATCTACGTGTCGAATTTTCTGATAAATAGGCAAGTAGCGGTAGAAGGGTAGAGGCAGGAAAAGGTAGGTCTGTATCCATCTACGTACGGCTCGTACGTATGTGTGTGGAATGTATAAAAATAAGAATGCTCCTGCTACAGGATATTTTATTGATTTTTTTTATCGAATATATAGAGTACTTGGAAAAGTATTGACCCTTGTTAAGTGAAAATTTAGCGAGAAAAGGGCTCAACACCTTTTCGACTTTTCAATATTTCGCTGTATTCGCTAGTGGATGATCTCGAGTGTATGTCTAACTCTTAACTGCCTCGCAATTTGGTAAATAACGTCCTTTCCTTTAATTAACATCGCCGTTCAACCCCGCTCTGCTATGGTATCTCTTTCCCCTGGTCCAGTCGGAGTTCGGCCGTTAAAATGGTTCCTGTCGATGGATTTTGCTATACTTACAATTAGTCGCTACGGGAAACTCCAACAAATGGCCTTTAACACTGGATTTAGAGCATCGAGGAAAAGATGCTGTTTTGCTCACGGGCAAAAGCAGTCTTTAATAGGAGGAATACGTCTTGACGTCGTAGAACGTCTTAGAACGATTCTAGCCTAATCTTGCTATCAGGGACTTCTTTTTGCCTGTGAAAGAGAGAGGTTCTTCTTTTGGGTCTTCGAAGAAGTCCCAAACGTCTCCACGTCTTAGACGAAGACTCGTTAAAATTAATAGCGCAATATAGTAGAATCCAAAAGGGTAACTCCGATTATGGCGAGTGCTAAACACTCAGAAAGAGGACGGAAGCGATATTCTTGAGCGAGAGAAAGGTGAGAGGGTGTAATCGGTGTTTAGTCAGCTCGCCATTACGGATTATCCGGTCGTTATCGCGTTATCCGTAGCGCCTAGACGCCGTCACGTATCCAAAACTATTTCCTTTAACGTGACGAGCCAAAAGGAAATCCGACGTTATTTTCTCGGAGGAGCGTCTCGTGCTAGATCCCTCCCTTCGTTATCGACCTAGAAAGAGAAGGCAACAACGCACTTCCTTCTTGCTATCCGATCGTACGTCCTTCTCGGCCGGCTTGGAAGAAGCTTCGCGGTGATCCCGCGCCTCTGGAAATATACCTTCTTCCGCTTCGATGAATCGATCCATCCGTCTTTCCGTCTCTATTGGCTCTTGCAAGGAAAGATGCTGGGTAAGAAAGGTATTTTGAAGTTTTGGATTTTCCTCGTCACGACGAATAGCGATCAATCGTTGTATAAATTAGATAATACCGTTAATCATATTATATCATTAGGTTTTATCATCGAGCCGCTACGTTTCTAAATAAACGGTTCTACTCATTAATCACGTAGTCGTTATCATTTTCTATAATACAATCGTTTGCCAGTGTTTTGCAAGTTGGTGCATTCCTTCTTCATAGAAACTTCGCGGTTTTTCTTTAAAGGGCTTGGAGTTATTGCCAACTCTAAACATTGCTTTAAATCGCTAACTTTAAACTTTGGCAACTTTCGACGCGGTGCATCCGCCTCTGTCTCGTCTCATCTTTAGATGTTGTCCGCAGATAAATGCGAATGAGAACAACACGGTTGCTTCTTGTTATCCATTTGTCCTACCTCCTCGATCCGCTTGGAAGCAGCATTGCGATGATCCGGTGCCTTTGGAACTACCGTCTTTCTTCTATTTGGACGATTCAACGCGTCTCTCCTTCTCTTTCTGCTGCTTTAAGGGTCGAAAATATCTTCCCAGCTGTATAGGCCTTGTCGATATTTTGAGTACCTCGATGCTCCTCGATTTTTTTATTACAACGAGGGAAAGTTCATCGCAATATATCTGCATATTTTGACATAATGCATGCGATGCTACCTCCTCTTATTCTTTGAAGTTCTAACTATGTAAATTGTAAAAAAAATAACGTGTGCTCACTCGTCTTTTCCTCTAAATATGATCTTTCTTTCATTTGAAGAATATAAGTCGAAACTGTCTTCCTTGCTTTATCAGCCCTGTGAATGTTTTGATGTACCCCAATGCTTCTCGTTCTTCTGTTTTTGTTAGAACCAGCAGAAATTAATCGCGACATACCTGCGTATTTCATGCTATTTCGTTTCATCCCTATACACAGCAAGCGTCGCTCGTGCGTTACTCGTTTAATCCGGAATGATCGTCTCCGTGACCACGTAATTGAAACGTTCGATGGTGCGATTAGTTTGTTTCGAGAAAACACCTTTTCTCTACGTAAATAAGAGAAATTACGGGCGCTGTCGAAAAAATAACATCAACCGCGCGACGACCTTTCTATGGAATGGAACTCTCGAGATGTTTTCATGTTCTCGAGAAGAAATTGCGAGGGAAAAGAAAAAAAAAAATGTAGGCCGACCTTTCGAATGATGGCAAAATCTAATGGAAATAACGGAGTACACGCGACAGAACGACGTAACGACATCGCGGCCATCGCATATTAAGCGGCCACAATCAGCAGAAGCGTTCGTTGAAATATTGCGCTCCGAATTAATATTCCATATTAAGATTTACATAATACTTCGTTTCGGGATTAACGCGATAATTTGCATTTATTATAAAATGATTGGCGAACCGCGCGAATAGAAAATTAGAGGCGCGAAAATGTTGGAGAATAAACCTTTGAGAGATCGCGATTATCGAGAGAATCGATGGTACGGCGAGTCGAATAATGCATTGATATAAATCGTTACATATCTACTTTCGAGTTCTTTAGATTTTTCGGAAGTTCAAAGTCTCGTCGAAATTCTCGTCTCGAAGTTCCATGAGATTCTTCGCGACGATCTTCGTCATTTCGCGTATTACAACTCGTCTAATCTGCCGAGATAAAAACTCCCGCGAATAAAAGTTACGACGAAGCAACGAAATGCAATCGTACGCAATAGAAATCAACGTGATTACGGCCTTGAGGAGAACATTGAAAAAAAACGCGAAACGAATTACGATTAACGCTGAAAATCCACGATAAAAATGTTACCATGGTGTTCCTGCTTTATAGGCACAGTACTTTATTAACGCGATACAATCTACATCCACCTGCCAGCCTCTCTATTTCTATCTCTTTTTCTTAGACTTTCTCTTTGAAAGATGTTCTACTCTGTAGTTCGTTTGTCGCTCCTCTTCTTTCACAAAGAAGTACAGGTTTCAATAAAATGGAACTAACTCAGCCGTTCAGAGTTTTGATGTGTAGTTCCTTTGATATTTTTTATCTCCAAGATGTAATGCAATGAAAAATAATGACTCTGAAATTCGGGGTGATGGAGATTTTTTTTTACAGATCTTTACCGATTCGAAGACCTAGAATACACCTATTCTATATTCTATCATAAAATGGCGGATTTTAGCAGTAAATTTCACGCAACATTTTTCTTATCTTTGAATGAACTTTATCGAATCAAGTATGTTCCATTTTGATCTATAACTTTTTGCCATTTTTGGGGTAG
>JAITYT010000186.1:747777-760413 GCA_025433975.1 Liostenogaster flavolineata
TCCTCGTTTCTCATTCCCTCTGTCTTTCTCTACTCGTCTATTCCTCTCTCTGTCTCTCTCTGTCTCTCGCTGTCTCACTCTTTCTCGTTCTGTTCTTCTTCTATGCTTGCATCTCTCTCGCGCTGACGGTCGGTCTCTTCCGATCTCGATCTCTCGCACTTCATCGAGAGCTCACGGCTCCTAAATTTCCCACCCTTTGGTAATAATATATCTGTCCCTTGGGTGCCGCTGAACAGTTCGCTTTGCCCTCGTAAGACTCGCTCTTCGTGAGCACGCGCGAGCGCGTCGCTATGTGTAAAACCAAGAGTCGTAACCGAAGAATCTTTTCGTAAGTCGCTTTCGAACGGTACGCGAACCTTCGTATGCCTGCGTACGGACGCGTAAGGACCTTTGGACACTCCTGGCCTATCTTTACGATGGCACGTCCGCAAACGAGCTCTTTCCTCCTTCTCCTTATTCTCATTGTCCTTCATTTCTTTATTTTCTTTCTTCTCCTATTCTCCTTCTTCCTTTTCCATCCTCTGTTTCTTCATACCTATCCGCGTTTTTCTTCTCCTTTTGCTTCTCTTTCTCGTTTTCCTTCGTTTCTTTATTATCTTTCTCCTCCTTTTCCGTATCTTTCTCATTTTCCTACACTTCTTTATTTTTATTCTTCTTATTCTTCTTCTTTTTCCTTTTTTCCACCTTCTGCTCCTCCATACTTTTCCTTATTTTTCTCCTTCTTTCGCTTCTCTTCCTTATTCTCTATCTCCTGCTGCTGCTCACGCTCGGTATCCATCGTGTCGCACCAGATCCCTTTGAAAGATTTTCCAAAGCGAGCAGGACGGTCCTAGGAAAGAAGCGAGTAGCTATAAAGCGAAAGAGGAGGACGCCGCCAAGAGACGGAGGGTCCAAATTGATTGAGCGCCTTTCGACGGAACGTTAAGGGCGACGATCGGCTTATAGTCTGCCGACAGGATATCCTGCCTTCATTGTGTCGTCTTACCGTCTAATAGGTAGACCTGGTCACTTTTCCTCCTACTAATGATCTTGCTAGCCGTTACTGCCGCCGTTCTTCAATTTAACGACGTGGAAGATCGACACTGCTTCATCGCGAGCGTAAAAGTAACAACTATTCCACCACGTTGCAGTTGCCACGCTTAAAACTTCATCCTTGTTTCGTCATTTTCAAATGGTCTGGCTATCGCAGTCCGCCGTTTCCTTCGATTTAAGAACCTCTTTTTACGAGAAAGTGCCGTGAGAGCGTGAGGAAAGGAGGATTGGGGGGTAAAGGCAGACTCGAGCTACAAGGAAAAGCTCAACGACAGTTCCAATCTGGGACTAGCGGGCAGCCAGACGACGGAACTTTGTTCGGCAGGATTTGCAGGGACGAGGGTCGATCCCTGATCGAATGGGTGAGGCGCCAGGACCGTGGTAAGTAGCGCGGAAAAGAAAAGTTCTCCGCTTCGTTCCGGGTGCTCGGTTAAATCTCATTGCGGTACCATTGTTCGATGTTCAGCTCGCAATTAAAGTCAAGTTTTCGGTTGCCTCCTGGCGTTGGTTTCCGTCCCGCTCGTGGACGATCTTTGTTTTCCAAACGAGGATGGCTTTATTAGGACAGCTATCTCGACGAGACTAACTGCCTCCATTCCCTCTCTACGAGTGGATACTGCCATGCTCGGGTTGTTGGCTCGACCCGCTGGACTCGCGCTGGAGGAACATCGTCTTGGGTATTTATTCGAGGAATAAAAATGCAAAGATTGTACTGCTAAGTCGTACGTTGTAATTGATAAAAGAAACGTTCATAAGAGTATGTTACCGTATTGCTTTCTAAAAACTCTGCGTCCTAGTTTATAATGGGTCTAAATTCTTTAACATATTAAGTGCGATGCCGATGTTGCTGGACTTTACGTTCAAGAGGCGGGCCGCCATGCCGGTACGTCGGCGACTACTCGACGAGTGCTTAGTTAAAGTATAAAAAGGCGAATAATGTTGCAGTCAATGAAAGAATATCGAAAGTCTATAAGTAATTTAACAATTTAAAACGTGATCGGGAACAGTAAGAAGGTGACCTCCAACAATTACGATATTTATTTTTCCCCAGGGATCGACACCGACTAAATGGAAACTTCACTGTCAATCCTTAGGGTCTGATGTAGCACTCAAGACGCGTTAAGGATAGAAAAGTTGAATGATACCTGAGTAGAGAAGTAGTTGATGAGGTGTACTCCTTGGGTATCGGCATAGATTTGGTTCTTAACACTTTATCGACCGCTAGCCTATTAATCGACTTTCGTCGCCGGCGCGACGGCAAAACGGTTGCCATGACGATCATTATATAAACAGTCATTTGTTATTTACTATCGAAGTAAAGTTAGTTGCGTTGCTCTGTAAGCTCCCAAATTTTTATATTATTTTGAAAAACTTAGCGTTCGCGATGAACGAAAAAAATAGTATCGGAGAGTTTTATTTAGATGATCTATCAGATTGTCCTGACGGTTATTCAGGAAGCGATAATGGCGACGATAGTGATAGCAGCGATATAATAATTCGAAAGCGAGGTTCTGTATTGCCACTAAGATATACTGATTCAGAAGATGATGAAATAAGTAACGCCGAAGACGATGCAAATAACGTAGATAACGATGATAACGTAGATAAAATAAATATATTTTAGCAATAATGTCATCAAAATAAAAGATTTTATAATCTAATCATCCTATAATAACAGAAATCGAGCAATTTTATGCAAGCAGAAGAAAAGCACCACCTAACGCCAAGTAGACGTTAAAAACCTTAACAACAGGTTTTGTCAGTAACGGTTTTAGTGATCAGCTAAAAACTCGCAAAGCTGGGTGATTTTTGCAATACTCGTTTATGTCGAGGTATTGCTCATCGAAAATTCTGTATCCTAGTTTCTAAAGAGTCCATTAACTGGATTCCTTAAGGATAAAAAGAGCGAACAATGATACCACCGGACTGTATCAAAGGGATACCTTGCCGGAATCGAGAAATCGTAACGCCTGATCTTACAAGTCAGGCGATAACCATTCAGTTGGAGTCCGCGATTTTAGCATTGTAACTAACAATTGTATACGAGTAATTATAGTGTTGTGTGGTAAAATCGTGACATCATTCGATCAATCCAACTCGAGCTTTTTCACGCGAGGACAGTGCGTGTTTGCTCTAGATTCGCGGAGGACGCGAATTGATAGCCGGCACCGGGAGAAGACTCCAGCTGCACGGCGCTACAACGACTGTTAAGATGAACAAACGATAAACCACATTGTTAATCAGTAAGACGTCGTTTAACACTCCCTACAACTATTGCTATCTATTAATTGTTTGTATTAAATAGTATACTTCATTTACAAGCTGACGTGCTGAATGAAATATATACATCAATGTGGAGATAAGACATACGCTATGCCAACCTAAGTAATGGACTCGTGTTCTTTAGTTCCATTGCCTCTTATACTTATAGATGTTCCTTTTGTATCCTGAAGAAGGGGAAGGGGACGCCCCTAACAACGGGACAACATCTTTCGTTAGACCGTCAAGGATGAAATTTGTATGGCAGTTTTTCATGTTTGGCGGCCCGATAGAACTAAATTGCTTAGATATTCCAATAACAAGGAATGAAACAAAACGTTGCTGAATACATCATGCGTCAAAGTAACGTCCATCGAACGATCCAACAGCGGTATATTCTTTGCATAAAAAGGACATAAAACTCGACAAGAGAAAGAAGCCTTTAATCAGACAGGTTTAACCTGTTAAATCGGACTCATATCAGCTGCATCACCAACGGCACGTCCCCATTTTCATTATACGCAATCTGCCGCTAGAATAAATTTCATTTCAATTCTTATTCTTATCGTATTTGATCAGAATCGAAACGAATCGAACTTTTTAGTTACTAATAATAAATTTAATTATATTAAAATAATTAATAACAACAGTTAATAAGCCCTAATATGGCGAAATGCTCTTTTCGACAGGGAAAAATCGGTAATATGCTTGTCAAATTCTAGCAGTCTATTATCGTTATTTTGTTACGCGCGTAACATTCGCTAGCCGTCGAGGTTCTTCCTTTGACACGGAGATTCTCTTTCTATGGGAAGTTCCTTTTAGTCACCTTTTCGAGACCCCGGAGAAAGCCCAGGGAGAAAGAAGGTCTTCGTGAATTCGTCGTGGTCGTTGATGCGTTAGGCCAGGCAGGAGAAGGGTTGGATACGTGAGAAAAGTAGGAAAGTTGGAAAATGTCGTACCGCGAGCTGCCCAAAGACGATTCCTTCCTGCCTCGAGAGAGATCCCTAAAGTGGATGAGCTATACCTTTCGTTCTCCTCCCTCTCGCTTTTGCTAACTACCCTTTCCTTATGGTGCCGGTTGGTGGATGAACTTTTTCACCAAAAATTTTCGCTCTTGTTTCCCTCGCGACGTAAAAAAAATAAATAATGAAACAAAGAAGAAAAAAGGATGAAAGGTTAAAATCCAGGGGTAGAGGGAAGGAAACAAAAAAAGGCCACTTAAACTTATAACGAAGCAAGCGTCACGAATCCGGAAAATTTGAAGAATTATGAAACCTACCACAGCGCTTGCACCTAATAGAAATTTCGTGGTACCTTGTTCTCTCTCTTTATCTTCCTCTCCTTCTCTCTCTCTCTCTCTCTCTCTCTCTCTCTCTCTCTCTCGCTCTGTATCTCTCGCAATCGGATTTGGCGACGTTATAATTTTAAAAACGGTTACGATTATAATCGTTGCAGCGCGCTTATGTGTGTAATTCGAAATTATTATTTTATACGCGGTGGGCACAATTGTAGCCGTTTATTCAGCAGCACGCGATACGCATCGCGAATTCTCGGTTAAATATCGTCGCTCTGTATTCGTGGAAGTGTACGCGCGCGGAGAGGACCATTACCAGCGAAATATAACCGTGGATGGCACCGTCGTTCGTTTCGGGAACGACGATATACTCCGGAAATACTCGTCGTGATTTTTGTCAACGCGCTCGTTGCCGTATATTTTGTAAGCCGAATTAAAATTCTACCGGTCTGCTTTCCCTTTTTCGGCCACGACTTTCGCGTAAACGCACGCCCAACGAGTCGCGGTTCATCGCACGATACTCTCCCAAAGACGATGAATTTGTAGAACGAAAATTTCACTGGCTACGTTACGAAATTAACCTTTCCAAGGAAATATCGACTTCGCGAGGAGGAAGATCGTTATACCTACGCGTTTACACGCACATGTCAGTTTTGTACTACGCTAAAGTAATTTTGGTATTTACGAAGTTAATGTTCTTTTTCGAAAATTTGTTTAAACCGTTTTTCGCATAAACATTTTTGTTTACACTGGTTAAGGACGTAGGATAAGTTAGTTGTGCGAGCGCTTTCTCTCTCTCTCTCTCTCTCAGGAGAAATGGCGTAGGTTAAGTTAGGAGATAAGGTTGGATATGTTATAGGATTAAGGAAAGAGTTGTAAGAGTGGAAGGGAAGAGGAATAATGTAAACAATATTGTCGTTCTTTGTACAAAAGATTGAGTTTTTTTGTACTAAAAAATCGGAATTAGTTGTTTGCCATCCCAATAAAAAAAATTAAAATAAATAAAAAAAAATCACTCCAAGATAGCGAAATCGATTCTTAAAATTTGTTCTTCTTTCACTTTGACCATTTCGCCATTTTACATCGCTGTAATAATATTCGAAGTCGTTCGATGTCGGGTTCCAATGTCGTAAAGGTACAACGTGACACAAAGAACAAAGATTACCCGAAAAACAAAAGAAACCTTCCCCTTCAGTTCCTTTTTTTCTTTAGAGTTCGCACTGATAAAGATCTCTCGTTTATTCATCGAAACCGACTTCTCTAGGAAAACACGCGCCAATGAGTTCAACGCAGAAGTGGATTGAAAATTCGCTTGGAAATTCGCGTAACGATCGATTCCACGATCGGTTTTTGAACGAGTTGCGAAGGTTCTGAGCCAGAACGTGAGGTCACGAGCCAGAAGGATCTTCGTAACGATTGTCACTCGGCATTCGTGAGAACTGTGACCAATTAAAATCGAACCTGTCGTTTGGACTAGCGACCGATCGGAACGACGTCCGTACAGTCGAGTATCTCGTCGCCGTAAAGTAAAAGTCGGATTTGATTTATCAAGTGCCATTAACGGGGATCGTTTAGCATCTCGAAGAACGATTTATCGCTTTTTTTCTCTCGTAGGCCGCGTCTTCGATAGTTACCGAGAGGCAATAAATTTTTTTACACGACCCAACATAAACCACTTCGACTCTGTTCCCTCCTTCTTTCCGCCGGCTCCCGCCCGATACGTATATACGCGCAACGAGCAAGTTTCGACGAATCCTAACGGGAAGGAAAACTCGCTTTTTTCATCGACGAAGATTCGACGAAGTTGTAGATAGGCGCTCGCATCTATCGATAGACTACCACCAGGCCTCTTCCATCTGGAAATCGCGTTGCCATCTATTGGCGCGAGCTCCTGCCTATAGTTGCGCAATTGATCGACGTGGCTGAGGGAGATGGAGCGCGCAATATGCTACATGGAGTGTCAAATAGGATTCGGGTAAGCGTTAGCGTCGTGCGACCAGCGTGCCTTTATCTAATGAACACGTTTCGCGACGTCCATACGATCTCCGATTTATTTTTCAGCTTCTATTGGGTCGTGAGATATGAAACGCCGGATTTCTCATCATTCGCGAATTGATCGCTGAAGTGATTAGGTGTATGTTTAAAAGTTTACACTTTCCAAAATCGATTTTTCTCCTTCTTCGAATGATCTGACATTTTATTAGGTCTACCAAGAATTTCTGTCAAATAATGTTGCCTTAATTTTCAACATCGAGTCTTTCAACTGTCGCATTTTTTACGTATGCGCTCGATATATACGAGAAGAAGTGGTTAGTAACGATGGAAATTATATTGTTCAGTAAGCATTAATTAATTGAAAATGTATTAATTTTTTCTAACTCAAAAACGGCAGAATTTTTCGGTAGGCCTAATTATATTAAATGACCTAAGAAGTGAGAGACTGTTGCGATCGTATGCATTTGTATATTTTGAAAGTGGTACTACTCACTAACATAGGCAAAAGACGTCTAGATTTAATTGATATATTATTAAATTAATAATTACGTAATTATTTACTTATTAAATAAACGACTCACGTATGTACATGAATGTCTTATGCCATTTTCAAAATAACTGATTTGTGTCACTTAAGAATGGGCCGCTCACATACACTTACTAACGTCTTATGCTTATACAAGTAATTTATGCCGTTTAAAAATCAACCGCTCATACATACATAAGTCTCATGTCTATATGAGTAATCTATTCTATCATAGTTTTAATTTACGAAAACTGTTCGGAATCAAATAATCCGTAAATAATGGCATATAATAATTATGGACGCAATAAAATACATTTAAAAAAAGGAAATATACCCATACGAATGTCTTACGCTTGTCCAAGACTTAAGCCAATCTCAAAATAAGAATCTCATACAGTCCGTTTCACCGCCGCATAATTTGAGCATTTATTGTTTCAGCAGAGCGTCGGCTTTATACCCGTCTCATATTTTGAGCCGTTTCTTTAATGTCCATCGTTGTGCACGCGTGACTGTAACACTTATTAAACTACTTTTCTTCCACGACAAGCAGTGTTGCTTATTCCCCATAGATCCTATCACAGGCAAATCCATAAGTTAGTAGAACACTGCGGAATGATCGCGATCTCGATTAATGCATTTGCGCTCAAATTACAGAAATTACGAGTGGCGAATTTGAAGGACAGCCGAGATCCTTTAAGAGGAATCGATGTTAAAATCGATACGTGCTCTCGAAATCCCGATTTCCAAAAATAAACAATATTATTACATTGCATACTGTGCCATATGCAACATCAACATTTCTGAATGTTATAATAATGGCAGATTACTGTCGCTCGTGGTAATAAGAAAAACAAAAATTATATAGTACGAATAAAAAATATTCCGGCGGCGGTTTCTATGAGGGTTTCGGCAGTTTTTAAGCGTCTTAACGATCGTGCTCATTAACGGAAGCTCGCGCGTTTCGAGCATCTCGACCGTCAGGCAGAAATGTTTTCGGAGTGCATCGAAGGACCGACGACTCTCGTAATTTGGCGCGAAAGAACCGAAAAGGGTGGAATCATTTGCCGGGCGATAGCGAGCCCTGTACCACTCGGGAGAGCAAGGCTAGGTGCTCCAACACCTTCAGACGAAACAAAAAAATGGCGTTCCGGGAAAGTTCAACGGCTCCCCAATTTTTGTCGACCTCGTGGCTTCGAGCTTCTCGGGGGAGTCGCGGTAATTAGCGGGAAACGCAATTACAGGCATTTAATTAAAGCAAGTCGTCGTCGTCGTCGTCGTCGTCGTAGAATTCAGAGTCGGCTACGTCGGTATCGTCGCCATCGCGGCTGTCGTTGGTGTCGTTGTCGTAGTCGTTGTTACGGGTAGCGCCTTTGATACCAGGCAGTAGCTACCAAAATTTCAGCGTTTTTTCGGGCAAACGATATCTCCAGACACGAAACTCACGCTGGGCTTTTAATTACGCGTCTGCGACTTCCCTTTTTCTCTTTCTTCGGAGGTTTAAGGGGGCGCCAGCCTCGAACAACGAGGGCAAAAGGGAGGAAGGAAGAAAGAGAGACAGTAGGAAGGGTAAGGAAATCGGGGAAGGTTGCGTAACTCGAGCTTGATCCTAAGAAAGATTCTAATTGTTCTCCCTCTTCCTCTTTGTAGAGATCGAATATTTTTCATCGCTCGAAAAACAGCGGCTCTCTTTCCGTTTTTGGATCATCTTGAAACAAACTCAACTTTGTCGTACATGTATTGCCAGGTGGTGGAGGGCATTTTTGGAGAATTAATTTGTGGTAACATGATTTACGTTATTTGGGATGTCACGCTTGATCTTATTGTTAAGTGACAACGATTTCCGGAAGCTCGATAGAACTTTTCGAATAATAAATCCGTGACCAATAGCGAAGCATGGTCATTGATCTAGTGTGTGAGTAAGGCTGAAGTAGAAAATTTGCAGTAGATAACGTCGTTTTCCCTAGCGCAAAGAAAACACAGGGATTTTTGTTCACATGTCTGTGGGAACGCGGCCCACGTCATGTTTAAGTTGTAAGAACGAGGCCTACGAGACTGTCGAAGTTGTTGTGAATCGAGCATCTTATTGGATTAGAGCATCGCCCGCGAAATATGAAAACCAGGGTTTGAATTCCGGCTCATCCAACGCTCGTTTTTTCCGTAGGTATTTTCGTAAAAAGTTTCAATCCTATGTATGGTCGATACATTTTTATTTCTTGCTTGCGAAGTATCGAAGAATATCGCGTACTTCTAGAATCCCACGATTTGGACTTTTAAGACATTTCTCAGACGAATAATAACAGCTTTTGACACTAAACGTAGCGAGCTTTTCGTATATCTACGTCATATTTTTCTCGTCAAAAATTTGTTAATTTATTGAAGGAAATAATGTACAGCATGTACTAATAAAATACTCAAACATATATTTCCATTTTTATAAGCAACATAAATAATTAAAGTAAATTTTGAAAAGGATCATTTGATCCTGCTTAGTACGTTTAGAATTAAATTTTAAGTCTTCGTTCTTGTTCATTCTCGGCGTTAAAGCATACGATATTTTCGTTACGTCGATAATAAAGACGCAATTTTAAAAACTTCAGAGCGCAAGCCTTATCACGAGAAATTAATTCGAGAAAGGCGCGCGCACGGGCATTTATTCGAGTAATTTTATATTTTACGACGGTATTGTTCGTAATCGCGAAATAAATCGTGAAATGGAACAATTAGGAAAGGTCGGTGAGAATTACGAGCTGAAGAAGGCTCGCTCGCGATGATTGTGCATGTCGGAATAATGCGAATCCATCTTATCGACGCTAAGAATCCTCCGTCGCGTCGCCTAAAGACGTCTCTTTCGTAGATTAAAGGAAAGGTCCATTTACGGAATGCGTATTATTGTTAATACCGGTTGTAGTAGGGAAGGAGGTCGCTTCGCTCCTTTATTATTCACGAACGGTGATTACGAGAAAGGTTCGTTTCGAGAGTACTGATCTCCGACAATGACGTCGGGCGTTTAAGCGATCTCGTTCGAAGGGACGCTAAAGAGGAACGAAAAAACGACCGAGAAGATTTCCATGGAAATTGTGCTTTCAATGACGCGATGGTCGATTCCGCGCTCGCCTATCTCCCCGAATCGGTAGTTAACCCTCATAGTGTCAGACGCAAAGCCGCTACCTACGCGAATAATATCAAGCTTAGATGTAGCGAGAAACATTATTTTCCTTTAAATGATAAATATTCTTACGTTATTTCGAAGTGAAACATCGATCGTTAAAATGGCGTCATTGGATGCCATTTTTCGTTTACACGAGTGCTTTAAATAATAAAAATAAAGTGAAACAAGATGAGTTTTTGCGGTTGACACTGTAATGGTTAATAAACGGTAGCTAAATATTCGCGTAAACTAAATACTTTAGTTGTCGTTTAGATGACACTTAAGACGACGGTCTTAAATTCTTACATTTAAGGTTTTTTTTGTAAAAATTTGAACGACGGTGTATCGTCGTTTTCCATTATAAGGGTTAAATGCCAAAAGCTACATTACCTTCGTAACTCGTTATCGAACGGCGCATTCTCCAGCTCACGCACACGATAACGAAGCTGTACGAACCTTCACCTATTTTCGGATTCAGGGCTGGACGTTAATGTTCATCGAATAACGATATACCGTGTAAAGCCACAAGTGTCTCTTGGTTAGACGAGTTTCGCCTGATTCTCTGCAAATTATCGGAAGTTAGGACGGAATTAAAGTCTTATTGGGTAGAGCGCGGCGTCGTTTACTCGAATATACAGGGAAACAATATGGCTCCAATAACGGAGCAACGATAATATGTCGTAATATCCCATGTCGTAATTCAATCATCCCAATAGCAGGCTATCGATGATTCCTAAGATGGTATCTCTTTTCTCAAGTCGTAATTGAATAATTCTAATAACGGGACAAAGAAATTTCGCACGATCATGTCTCTTTCTCAAGTTGTAATCCAATCATTCCAATAGCAGGCCATCGATGATTCCTAAGATGGTGTCTCTTTTTCCATGTTGTTATGCAACGATTCCAATAATAGGCCAACGAGATTCTGCTCTCAAGTCGTAATTCAACGATTTCGATGATTCAAATAAAAACTCGTATAAAACAGCGAATTGGGACCCATTGAAGCGTCGTTATCACCGCGGTTCGTATGTAATTCGTTTTCCAGCCAGTAAACGTCCGCATGCACGACGATACGTGTACGATTGGCATTAACCAACCTACCAATCCCCCGTAATGCGAGTTTAGCAAAATGAGTTCGCGCCTACCTGCTGCTCGTGCGTGATTCGTACGAATGGAAGGCGGATAAGCGATGTTCCGGTTTCGGTGGAACCTGGTCGTTTCTCTCTTCCTGGAACGGAAACGATGATTTTTCAGTTCCCACTCGACGAAGTGAAATTTAAAATCGTAAGTGGAGAATCGCCATGGCTAAACGTATAATATTCATCTACGTAGACTCGGTGGCCCTAGTGACAATTTCAGTGGAGAGATTCACACAGGCGGTGACTGGTTCGTGCCACAAACGAAAGGAGACCGGCGATAATGACGGCGCCGCTCCGATACCGAGGAATGGCCAAGGGACAACGGAGTATGTAACACTCCAATTAAGCTGAGGCATCAGTCTACGATGTCTCGGTCGTCGAGTCTGACAAGGAAGACCCATCGGATGACGACAGACGTCGTAACGAGTTCTAACGTTAAAATACCGGATACCTTATGCGGGTCCGTCTCCTTTCTACGTCAACGTTTTCCTCCTTTTCTCTTCCATTTTCCCCTTTGATCTCGCCCTCGCTTTGCATACGAAATTGAGACGCATTATCGGTATCCACGAGAGCGAGAGAGGGAGAGAGACCCCGAACCTAAAATTACGTAGGAACGCGTAGATCTGCGCGTAAAGTTTCTTCGACGACGATGCGCGTAAATACGTATGTATATGCGTGCCTTTGCGCGTCTTATTACCAGAATGCTCGTTATCCCTCACGATTCTTGCCAAATTGCTAGACAGGGTTGATTGGAAACGTCGCAAATGTTAACGATCAAAGGTACGTTCTGCTTGAATCGCAGGAGGTTACGCGAGCATCGTTATAACTTGGAATATATCATATTTTTTCAACTTTGGAAGAACTTGGAGTCAACGCTAAATTTAACGACGTTTCTCGATATCATGATTAAAATTCACTTACAATTGACGATTTTCACAAATTGACGACATAAATATATATATATATAAATAAATATATAATATATATATTATATATTAGGACCTTGAATAAGGTCTCGCTGTTTTCAAACAGATTGCATTACAACGACTATGTGCATATAATTTCTGATGGTAAGGCATATACATTAAACTATAATACTGTTGGTAAGCTTATACTTCAGTGTATGTCGGTTCGCCACGGTGTAAACAGTGGTTATTATCGTAGTGTGAAAAACGTCGAGTTTTGTGCCAAATAATGAGTATTTGCGGGGAATTTTATTGCACTATTTTATTCAAAAGAAATC
>JAITYT010000186.1:780355-791842 GCA_025433975.1 Liostenogaster flavolineata
GAGTCAAATTATTGGCAAAAATTATTTCGTCACCTTTCTTCGCTTTTTGTTTTATGGAGTTAATCGATGTGTGCACTGAACGGCTCATATGTAAGTAGAGTATTTTGGTCTCGACCCAATGTTGGACGTATATAGCAAGGGTATCTTGTTTTTGTCCCAGAATTGGATCTGTGTAAGTAGCGAATTCTAATCCAGACCCAGTGTTAGACGCATGTAGAGTTGTGGTTCTGTTCAGTGTTCACTGTCTTGCAAATATTGTTTCACAATTTATTTGACTCTCAATTTCCTATTGAATTTCAAATGCATAAAGTTCCCGTGACGCAGCAGTTTACACGTCGCGTGAGAGCGCATTGGTAAATACGTATTTATTCGATTTGTATATAACATCTGTAAAGGCAATTGCGTACCGCGGATTGATCTCTTTGACGTACCTATTTCTTTTTTTTTTTTATTATTTCTCAATATTCTCCAGTCGCTGGTATTCGATGCTATATTTTCTCGGGTATTTTTATATATCAGTCGTCGCGAACGCGATAAATAAATAAAAAATTAATTGTTTCACGATTATGGAAGAAAATCGAGTGCAAAGTGTTAACTTGGGTTCTTCGTGAAATTGATCGCACTGGCTGTACGCGTGCGTACCATACGCGTACGGGTGTACGGGTGGGCTAAAACGAACGAAACAAATTTATTTGGTTGAAGTACGAAAAACTGGGTCGCTTTTCCATATTCCGCTTTTTTCCCCGATGAAATATACACGCCACGATAAATCGAGCGTCGGCCGGCGCTTTGGCGAAACCGCCTGCCTCTCGTACGTCGTCCCAGCCCATGCTACCTAATGTACCAGAACGAAGTCGAAAAATTGTAACGACAAAGCATCTAGCGCGTGCCTAACGTGGTCCGGTAACGATGCGAATAAACGCGACTCGCGTTACGACGATCGACTCGCCAGGAACTCTCAGATTTTTTTATACTTCTTTTATACTTTTCCTTTTGTTTTATCTCTTAATTCCCTATTTTTTAGCGATTATCGTTAACAATGTGAGTACTATTCTTAGTATAGAGATCGAATAAATACCACCTCGTTAGTTTTTTTTTTGCGTTTAACTCCAAGCGACCTAAGGATAGTTTCTTAGTCCACAGTATAATCTGTGCATAGATAACGGAGACTTATCGTTATATGTTACAATTTTGTGGTTACTGATCTTGATATAGGGATCAAATGAATACCACCTCACTGGTTCCTTGTTGCCTTTAATTTCAAACGATCCATGTGACCTCCATGACGGGAGGTCGGAAGGTGACTGACTTGTGTCACACGTCTAGATATCGAGGCGCAATCTAATCAATGAACGTGATAATTTTGTGGGTACTAATCTTGATATAGGGATTGAATAAATATCACTTCACTGGTTTCTTATTTCGTTTAGTTCCGATCGACCTAAGCGGCTGAACTCTCAGGAGATTATAAGATGACTGATTCGTTTAACTTGCCTAGATATCAGGACAGAATCTTATTGTTGCACGTGACGATTTTATGATTACTGATTTTGATATATGGACCAAATAAATATCACCTTACTGGTTTTTTGTTGCGTTTAATTCCAAACGATCTAAGGAGCTGTATTGTCAGAAGGTCGGAAGATGACTGATTCGTGTTGCTTGCCTAGGTTTTGACGCACACTTAGTCACATAAAACTGGAGAACACTTACTTTCTTGACGTTTAATTTGACTTGACGTGTTGCGAGCACGCAGATTTAAACTCTTTTTCTCACGTATACTATGTCTACTGAATGTGACTGAACTAGTTTTGTATTATCTTTAATTCCAAACGACCTGTAGGAGGTTTTTATTACTAATAACACTTTGACTTTACACCAAACGATAATGCTTTACTGCTACAACACTATATTTACAATACTACTATAGTATAATTTAAGAGAATATTACCTAACGTACTAGAGACAATAACGAAGAATTATAACTAACTATCCGCGGTCTTTGCACGTACGATTATTAGGTTTTATCGGAGCTCCAAATTACTTTATTACTGTTTGCATTGCTGTTCGTTTCTATTCTGTCTGCCCTCAGTCGGTTACGCGTGTTTATATATTTTCCGACGTTCTGCTTTCTTCCATTGACCCTTCGGTTCGCGTTCGGCTGAATTCACCTAGGCCAAGGGCAGTCATCAAAACATTCTACCTGTACGCCGTGTTTCTTTTGTTGATTCCTTTTAGCATCTTTCGTATAAATATCCTTTGTTTTTTATTTCGGTTACTAGAAGGAATCAACCGTGTATCTATCGTTTGCGATGCCACGGTTGCCACAGACCCAACCGGCTAAACTATCGCGAGTCATCTGAACATGACTAGCTTCGGTCGTTTGGCTAGGTATCCTCGAAGACTCTTACTTTCTTTACATTTAGCTCTGTGCGGCTAGATGTTTAGAGGTAACGTAATTGGGATGCTTGCAAAGAGTTAATATTAGTATAATAAATAAGAAATACAAATCTTCTGCAACCAGAAGAAGCAGCTACACATTCGTCGTTTTTGTTCGAGTTTTACCTGTTGGGCAGTACACAATAGACAACACAATCGAGTTTATTATTTTCTTTTTATTATTAAAAGTCGTGAATCTATTCAAGAGCTCATTGACTGTGGGACATATTCGTTGTTTAACCAGCTTTACAATTTTAAAACGACAACTCCATCGCAAGCAATGCAGACCCTTACGTATCGATACAATCAATATCACACATATATTTTCGAGACTTCAAATCAGATTGTTCAACCACGAACAACGACGAACGCAAACCGTCTTTATTTCACTCGACGATCTAGCACAGTTTCACAACGACGAACTATACGTTGTAATGCAATTATCTAGTGAGATTTATCTGGAGATTCGTCCGCCATTTTCTATAAAAGCGTCGTTCTCGAAACAACATCAATGAAAAACAACAACGACAACGGCAACGACAATGACGAAGACGAGCTTTCGACTTCACTCGAGTCTGAAACGCGTTTCAGCGAGATTGGCCAATGTAGAGGCAAGGCGCGCTTCGACGTCTCGTCAAAGATGGAAGAGTTTACTGTATTTTTACGAGAAACCGTCCGTACGATTTTTACGTTCCGAACGGCGCAGGAGCATCGCTATTTACGATTCTCGTCTCGTCTGGAGCCGGATCGCGAAACGTTTGCGAGGGTTGCCGCGATTCCGCTTGTCTGGAGGTCTCAAGGTCGCACGATCGTTACGCTGGGCTCCTCGCGCACCGACGAATTTGCCGCGCGAGCGCGGCGCTGCAATTCCGGTTGCCGCACGGCAGGCGCTGAAAGACGACGGCGCCTCTTTGTCCGGCGCAATTTTATCGGCTGTTTGGAAGGTTGGGGTGGGGGTCGTAAACTCCGCGTCACCGTAAACTCGTAAACTCGAAATCCGGTTGCATTCGCAGCCTCTGCAGTTCGAAGATCGAGCGACAAGCTCGAGGGCCATCGATCGTAATTATCGAAAGGGCGAGGAGGCGCCATCGCGGGAGTCGTCTCGTTGGCAGAAGTGCCGCGTAGTCGTCTCTCGTTACGAGATTCCACGCGGATTTTAAACTGGATCGAGGCGCGAGAATCTCAGCGCGACCTCGAGAGACCTCCTCCTTCGAAGTCGTCCCCCTTGGCCGATTTCGTCGAGTCGCAGCTGCGTGGGCGAAAAATTCTTCGGCTCCGCTCTGATAAATGTCTCGAGGTGAATCTGTCGTCGTCGTCGTCGTCGTTGGACCATCGTGACTGCCGTACCAAGTGCCTCGTTATATTTATGTATTTTATTGAGAGAATCACGAAAATGTTCTCGTGCCGTCAGGGCTCGTCGGGCGGTATTACGTTACATTTCAATGAAAAAAATTATCTTTATGATTCAGTGTTACGTATATAAAGAAGAACAAGCATCGAGTTTTTGAAGGTTTTGATACGAACGATTAAAATACAAAAACATTTAGGTACCCGAAAATTAAAGTTGTATTTGCGCGTGTTAACATTGGTTTAATACTAATTGGTCTACTGCATACGTTGAAATTGTGTAAGGTGTCGATCAAAAAGAAATAATTGATAATTGATTATATCATTGATTTGAAATAAAGATATATTATAAAATTATTTGTTTCAATTGAGCGAAAAATTCTTCGGCTTCGCTCTGATAAATGTCTCGAAGTGAACTTTTCGTCGTCGTCGTTGGATCATCGTGACTGCCGTATTAAGTGGCTCGTTGTATTTATGTATTTTATTCAGAGAATCGCGAAAATACTCACGTGTCGTTGAAACTCGTCGGCTGATCAAAAACTATCTTGACTGAAAATGATCTTAATCGAGAGAGTGAAAATAAGCATCGAGTTTAAATGCGAGTAATTAAAAAATAGCAACAATTTTTAGGAGGACCGGAAAGTAACGTTGGTAATAACGAGGGCGATTAAATCAATTCATGTAGGATATCGAAGGTTATTGACCCATAATGCAGATATATCATAACAATATTTGTTTTGATTTGACAAAGAAAGATACGACGTTACTCTTCGATTCCCCTTATATTTGTGAAAAAAGAGCTGCGTAGCTCCGTACTACAAAACACGAGAAGAAAAATCATTATCGGATTCTACCAATTAGTCTTAATTTTGGTATAAAGTATCGCAAATTCGAGGATTCCCCGTTGAAAACACCGACCAAAAATAGAAGTGTCGGCTTTCGACATTCGAGGAAAATTAAATTCATTTTTTTCCAAAAACGGAAACAATGAAGCTCCATGATCAGCAATGACTCAACTTTTTCATGCCTGTTTTAGACACGAAATTGAAAATTGTTTTGCCTTCGAGCAATCGTATGTTTGAAAAAAATGTATTCCGACTTATATACGTCATGATTACGATCGTTATTAACACATCGAGTGTTTGCAGATTTCTTTTTGAGGCTGGAAATTCATTCAGATTCGAAAAACGTTAGGGTAATTATCGCGTATAAATTCACGAAATATTGTTTGATTTTTTTTGTTGCTCTTAAATATGCATTGGTTTTATGGATGTCACCACGATGCTTGACGTGTTAACAACGTCGTTTACGACGTGGTGTACACGTGTGACACAAACGGATTATAGTCTCTTTTGTTAATAAAATTAAGAAAAACTTGAATCGATTGGACAACTAATACCGCGAGGAATAGATACGGTTAAACGAGCGATTTTGAACTTTCGTTTAGAATTTTCTAGTTCACAGCTGAAAGCTCGCCGATGTTTGACAAGTCGATAAAGAAACGAATAATCATTTCGTTTCTTTTTGTTATGAAAAAACCTTGTTTTTAATGTTTCTTTTTGTTTTTTTTATATCGTATTTATGAAAAACTGTTGGGAAAAAGCCAAATTACTGTCCGATTACAAATAGGATAGGTATAGACGCTCGATGGAGAATCGCGAGATTTAGGAGCCATATGGACGTTTTGACTTCGCAACCTTCGCAAACTTGTCAAATCATAAAAAGTGCAGAAATTTGTCACTTTAGAAAGCTATTTCACTTTATTGGTCGTAAGGCGATTGAAACGAAGCAAGCAGGATTTCGAAGGGAAAAATAACTTGCAAGCATAATTTATCTTGGTGTTCAGCAAATTTAAAAGACCCGATGCGAGACTCTTTCGAGATAGCTTGCCTCGATTTCGATATCGACACGGTCGAACGGAACCTCGACGGCTTAACGTCGAACGATAGCTGGAATTGCGAATTGGATGTCGCGTACGATGTCGCATCGAGAAAGGCACAAAGAGCGCCTTATCCATTTTGAAAAGCGCACGTAAAATACGATGACGAGTCCTTCTAAAATCTTCTTACGCTACGCGGCTTTCCACATCGTTGTGCATCTATCGTGGAAACGGGATGGAAGGACGATTGAGAACCAGCTAGTTAGTTAGGGAAAAGGCGACTTCAAAGATACTCGGACACGGAAGCGCTTTGTCGATTTCACTTGCCCCCTTTTATTTCTCATTCGATTCACTCGGACGATCTTAAATCGCGTGTCGTTACGTGATTGATCGGAGGCTAAATTTCGAGGGCGTACTAAAGGCACGTGGAAATCTTGTTAATTGTCGGATTTCAATGGGGAACGTGTGCAACGTTAAATTTTTTTTTATCATAATAAGTCGAGTCATAAATAACGCAAGCAGATAGAATCTATTGTATGTATCGATATAACATTGTTGTTTAATGAAAGCAAAATAAACGTCTGTCAATCTGATGTATTACGAACCAGATTTGATCTTAGTGCCAGGTTGCTCGCAGTGAGAATGCAGACGTGTCCTTTTTATAGCGTAGTCGTGGAGCATAGAGGTGCCTAGATATCCAGACATTTTAATGTATACCTTAGATCTCGACTTACGGAAAGGGGACGTCGCCATTGAATTATAAAGATTCCAGGTTTTCATTGTCCTTGGATAACCGCGATGACGCTCTATTGCGTTACCAAATGCTTTATTTGATTACTAAATTAAGTACCAGATTTGTTCCAAGTGCCAGATTGCCCACAGAGAAAATACAGACATGTGCTTTTTCTATAGTACTTGTGAGAAAGATAGGCGTTATATGTCCTTGAATTTTTAACCCTGCCTCAAACGTTTCTTCTAAAAAATAGGGAATCATAAGAAAACCAGGTATCGTACTCAAATAGTCAATGGGATCTTAAAAAAACCCAGGATTTTACCCTATAAAAAAAAACTGTGATGACGTTCTTTCGCATCATCGAACAATTCAAATAACATTGTTTCCTGACATCCGATGACGACCTTTCTTCGCGTCATCCAACGTAACGCGTATTACCAGACATCATCGCATTGCTGTTTTATCATCGCACAGAGTATCGCGCTACGTTCGCGCATATATTTAATCCTTCCGGGAAGATGACGCGCCGGTGCTTAGAAACGTGATAAAGTGATATTATGAAAGATTAGTTCTACCAGTAGCGTCATCAGATTCGAGAAACTTTTGCTTTTGCTCGTAGTAAGGCACACGCAGACGCACTTTGTGAAAGAACAGCAGGAGTGGAACAATGCAAACTTTATAATTGAGCTTTGATCGTAATTGCGAATAACAATAATCACGTGATCCTCCTAAGTGATGAAAAATCAAAAACTCCGGTTTTATCCACTTTATCTCAACTTCATCCATTGCTTTAATCGCGATTATTACAAAACCGAGATACAACATTCGATCTGATGAAATAGTTTCGAAGTAAGCGCGATATTATATTCGATATTAACCCTCTTAGTGCCGACGCGTAGATACGGGACGTATAGACTGCTGACGCGGTGAAAACGTAGTTTTAGTTTAAACAGCTGTAGTTACTTATGAGATTTAGTTATCAGACATCTTTGTTTATACAAGTGCCTTTTACTAACGAAAATAAAATGAAACGATAGGAGTTCATGTAAGAGTATTTCGAAACTACTTAACGTTATATAAAAATGAAGTTACAACTTAGCGATTGTTATTACAAATTTATGGTGAATGCGCATCATCGGATACGATAAGTAGAGATTGGTTTTGTTGATCGAAAAGTGGTTATTTACAGCAACAAAGCAAAGGATGTACTAGGTACAATGTAGAGCCAGTTGTATTTTATGGCTGTTTTAATTTGACTTTTTTTAATGAGAATTACGTATGAGAATTAAGTAATGTTATAAACAGGAAATTAGTAAATTATCGTTTATGTTCATCTTCTCGCGTAACGTCTACAGTACTAAAACATGTAGAAGATGCCTGCGACCGTCTGGGGAGCAGTCACAATAAAAAAGAAACAAACAACGTCTACAACAAAACAAAACTTTTGCATTGTTTAAAGAAGCACGGACACGTTGGCATACTTTTCGATGCGTGAGATTATTCGAGGGAGTCGTTTGTAGAAAATCATCTATTGGACGGGCAATTTTGACAATAGATGGTCTTAGCACATTTTTTTTTGTAGTGTCAACGTGTTCAAAGCACCTAACCTATATTGTTTTCTTGTTGTTTGGACTTCCACCTTTAATTTAGTAAAAAATTGTATCGATTAGTCATTTAGTTTCGTTTTTATCCCAATTTAAAAATGAAAGAACAAGACGCGCATTTCAGACATATTTTATTATATTATTTCCGAATAGAGAAGAACGCATTACAAGCACACAAGGATTATGTGCCGCATATAGTACGGGAATGAAGCCTTGAAAGAAAGGCAGTGTCAAAATTGGTTTGCCAAATTTCGTTTCGGTAATTTTTCACTGAAAAATGCGCAAGTTGCTACATTTTTGAAACGACCGATTACCGACGACAAAAAGTGAATAGTTTATAACAAAGTTAATCGGAAAAGATCGTGGATGATGCAGGATGAACCAGCCCAGACGACACCAAAAGCTGAGATTCATCAAAAAAAGATTATACTGTCAGTTTGGTGAGATTATAAAGGAATGCTGCACTTTGAATTTTTACCAAGAAACCAAACGATTAATTCAAACGTGTACTTTCAACAACTCGTCAAACTGAGCGATGCAGTTCAAGAAAAGCGGCCAGGATTGGCAAATCGTAAGGGTATTGTTTTTAGCATGATAATACAAAGCCTCGCATATCTTTGATCACTCGTCAAAAATTATTGGAACTAGGGTAGGATGTGTGTCACATCCACCATACTGCCCTGATCTTGCGCCTTCAGATTACCATTTATTTCGTTCCATGCAGAACTCCTTAAATGGTAAAATTTATAATGACGCTGATGAAGTAAAATCACATTAAATTCAGTTTTTTACTGGCAAAAATCAGAAGTTTTAATAACATGGAACTATGACACTGCCTGAAAGATGGCAAAAGTCATTGACAAAAACAGATAATGCCTGATCGAATAAAGATATATTTTTAGGCAAAAATGTTGAATTTTCCTTCTTATTTAAAATCCGCGATCACTTAGTTGCCAACCCGATAGTTAAAGAATCGCAATTATCGAGTAATTCAATTTAACAATACGACAAAGATTCGATGCATTGACTAGATTATGCATAAAATAAGAATGACAAATAGTAGGGAACACGATATCAATGCGCGAATCGGGACGTCGGTCAATGCATCGGTTAATGCATCGTACAAATCAAATTACTAATCGTTTAATAAATTATTTATTAATTCGTGTGCACTTACCCGATGCATTGAAGTGGCAGGAGAGGCGACGCTGATCAGCAGGTCCTCGAAGTTGCGTCAATGATTGCACCTTTCCTTCACTTCACTTCACTAGACGACGCGACGCGAGACACCACAAAACATGTGTCGGGATTACGAGTATTAAGGTACTGATGTTCACGAGTCGACGATCGGTTGCGAAATGACACTGCGTAGAGTCAATGTAAGATAAGTAGGGTAACCAAAATATTGAAAAAAAGAGATCGTCGTAGTTCATCGAATTGAAATTTTTGTAATTTCAATAATACCTATGCCAATTGTAATTCAAACAATTGTTTACATTGTTCATCGTGCTTTTGAATACAAAACAATTTCCGGTCGACCTATTTGCTTTACATTGACTTCGCGTAGTATCAGTTTGTAATCGGTCGTTAACGCATAAATATCAGTTAATTAATACTCCGTCAATTAATTCCGACATATTTTTCGTATCGTGTCGCATCATGTGCATTGCAATAAACGTGCAAACCTGGACGCAACTTCAAGGCCTCGAAACCTGCCAACCAAACGTCGCTTCCTCTGCCGCTTCAGTTCATCGAGTGAGTGCACACGAATTAATAAATGTTATAATTTATTAAGAAATTAGTAATATAATTTTGTATAATGCATTATTAACTCGTATTTTATTATTATATTTTTAATATTATTAACCATAAGTATGCCAATGCGTCTGTGTTTCTATAAATGCAGAAGTTTTGTTTTGTTGTAGACGTTGTTTGTTTCTGTTTTGTTGTGACTGCTCCCCAGACGGTCGCAGGCATCTTCTACATGTTTAGTATTGTAGACGTTACGCGAGAAGATGAATATAAACAATAATTTACTAATTTCCAGTTTATAACATTACTTAATTATTTAAGTAATAACCGAATCTTTCTCAAAACAGTCTTCATATCGCACATGCATCGTACATGCTTTGCTTTGGTGCTGTAAATAATCACTTTTCCATCAAAAAACCAATCTTTACTTATTGTACTCGATGATATACATTCATTACAAATTTTTAATAACAATCGTTAAGTTTTAACTTCATTTTTATATAACGTTAAGTAGTTTTGAAATACTCTTATTATATTTTTGTTTTTAAAAAACACTTATTAAACAAAAAGTAACATAAGAAATTTATATGATTGCTGACAACATAAGCAGCTACAGTTATTTAAACGAAAACTGCATTTCCACTGCCCCTAGGTAGTCGATTAAGTCATATCTCGAGCGAGTAATATGGTCTTTTGGATTTCTCTACATTTTTCCATAGAAGGATATATCGTCGTCTAGCGTAAGGGTTAAATGATACGTATACATTCGTCCGTAAACGCAGTCACGTCGCGACAGTCTGTTCGCCTACCTATATTCATTATGTGATTTATAGATTATAGATAAACGGGAAAAAATTCTTGGATATTCGTTTACTAAAAATTAGACGGATTAAAATACGATGTATGCGTTGCGACCGTACGAACGGTATTGAAATGATATATATATGATAAAATACGATATTCAGGCGCCACGTGTATTTTGATCCCTTTTGCCGCTTCCTCCCTTTCTCGCCATTTTCTCATCGACCTATATCCCTTTTTTTCGTCTCGATTACGTAATCGATTGTTCGTCAGTTCGATAATCTCGCGATACGTAGCGTATCGTTCCTGATATACACGGAAGTTCCAATCGCGTCAAAAATTTCAAACGCCATAATTAATCGTATCCAAATGCAATGGAGACATTAAGAAATTTTTGGAATTCGAGGCGATCGATATTTATATTAACTTAGATTAAATCTAGCACGACAAGATGGCCTATGATGATCGACGTAAAGTAAGATGAAGAAAAATTAAAGAAAAGAGAAAAAAACGGTTCGATGAACCTTGCGATAAATAAATTTCAGACTAACGAGCCGCGTCTTCCTCTTCCTCCAACCACTCCAGTTAATTAATTCCTTCCGTTTGAGGCACGAACGAACGTTTACGAGCCCGCGGTTTCGAATCGTGCCGCGCATTATCGATTAAAAATATTTATTAACCACGATGGCGCGAGCGTGCTACGAGCCGAACAATCGACAAAATCCCACGGGGACGAGGAAATTCGTCGATGCGTGGTGTACGTACCGCGGAGTGGAATCCATCTCACGATTCAACGCAGGTAGGAGGAAAAGGTCCCACATGCGACGTCGTCGAAATTCGTCTCCAACAAGGCGAAAATCACGAGATCGCGATGCTAAAAACGCCTGCGTTACACCTCTCTCTCTCTCTCTCTCTCTCTCTCTCTCTCTCTC
>JAITYT010000186.1:791960-813591 GCA_025433975.1 Liostenogaster flavolineata
TCTTTTTCTCTCTTTCCCACATTATTTCTTTCTTTCTTTTATTCTTCCCCTCTCTCTACCTCTTCCTCTATTATTTCTGTCCGTCCTTTTTGCTCTTTCTCACATTCTCTCTGTCTTTCTCTACTTTTTCTATCAGTCTATTTCTTTCTCTCTCTTCTCTCTCTTTTTCTCTCGCACACGTCAGCATATCGACAGGCGAGTCGTCTTTCGGTCTCGTCCCCGATTCCAAAGCAAATTACTCGAGCGGAGCGCGGAGGAAATAGCGGAAGGACAGCAGCGTCGAAAGGGTCCTCCATGTCCGCGGCACGCGACGTCACGTCGCGCCGTCGAGTGCCGCTTGTCACTCGGTGGCGTCATAGCGAGACGAGAACGTCCACAGCGGATCATTCGATTAATTTCAACCCTTCCGTGCCGGCTCGTACATATCGATGAATCCGCTCTCGCGAGAGGCCATCGTGCCTGCCGCTCGTTGTCGTTTCAAAGCGGGCTTTTTCATCCTTCCTCCGGAATCAAGCTGCTTAACCCTCCCGATCCCGACCACCAAACTGCTTTCGTCAAACGGGGTCAAAACTCTGAGTGACCGACTTTGGGTTTACGGCTCCTTTGAAGTCTTCTATCCTCACGATGCACAGAAGGCAATGAAAATAAGAAAGAATTTTGTACCAATTTTTTTTTTATAGATCTGTGAAGCCATGGATGTGTGATGCTACGGTCGCCACAAATCTTAGCCGATTCGAAGATGCGGAATACGTCCATGATAGTTAAGACCAAACGTTACTTTACATCCCATTTGGGATTATTTTATCGATTACGTACATTTAGTACGTAATATTATGTCTACCGGAAGGTAATCGAAATTTCTTCGATTAAAAAAATGTTCTTTCATTTCATTTTAAAGATTTTTTAAAAAGGGGGCTCGAACAACTGCCTTTACGCTGACTGAAAGTGTTAGAAAATGATGGAAATTATTTTATTAATTAGTACTTAAGATTTATTTAATAAATAAATGCAGAAGAAGGATTCCGATTACTTTTCGTTTTCCTAATATAATACTTTTTTCAGGACTATTCCGACGTTTTTTCAGATTATTTCCTCGATTACATGCACGTATTTACTTTACAACTATTTCGATTATTACGAATATCCGTCTTTTTTTCGTGTTTATTTCATCGATCACGATCACACGTATTTCCTTTGAATAGAACGAATAAACCAAGCGTTTCTACGCGAGGAGATTCTCGCAACACCCGGACGCTGGTCGCGCATAACGAAGATCGTCCCCACCATCCTTACACCCATCGAAGGGAGTTAAAAGAGGAACAACGGTGACTTCACCGCCATGGAACGCGTATGCTCGTCGTCGCCTTTATTCGCGTCTTTTTAACCCTCTAATCGGAGGAGTCGAGTCGATTCCAACACAATTTTTCATTCTTTTGTCTCTTTCCGCTCCGTACACCCACGTACACGCACTCTGGAAGAATAGTTCCGACATTTCGAAACAACTCATCTTCGTATTTTCTGGAAAGGTGAACCTCGATGGAGGAAAAGAGAGTCGAGACTCCGTTTCGCTTGCAATATATCTCAAAGAGGGAACATATTAGATCATGCAATACGAAACGTTGGATTTCTCATCACTCGCGAATTCATTGCCAAGGAAAATTTTTCAATTTTCATTCTTTTCTGTCCATTTTTTCCTCTTTTAATAATTCGACACAATAAAAATTGGAAAAAATGAAAATTGATAAATTTGTCATATGTATAACTTATGTAATATTTACATTACGAATTTCGAACAGCTTATTCGCTTGCCAATTCATCAGCAATCGGTTCGCGAATAACGAAAAACCCTACGTTTTATATTACACGATCTAACACGACAGTTTTCTTACAGTTTTTTTCCATACATTGTAAATAGGTCACTTCCCGATAATATATGCGAATTTAAATTATTAACAAACCGTAAAAATATCACATCGGCTGATAAGTTTTCGATCTAATGAAGAAATACAACAATTATTCCAGCGTTTCTATAACATTTCGATACCTTTCTTGAAGAATAATTTATTTTTGGCTTCAAAATAGGCGTTTGTTTCGGCGATCACCTCATTCGAGCCAAATCTCTTTCCGGCGAGCATTTTTTTTAGGTCTGCGCACAGTTTCAAATCGCCGGGGGTCAAATCTGGAGAATAAGGTTCGAAGTGTAATTCGTACAATTTTGCCATCGTAGCCAATGACTTGTAACACGGTGCTGTTAGCAAACGCGGCACCCACTTCGAAAACAGTTTTCTCATAGATAAATGTTCATGCAAAATAAAGCCTACACGTTTCTTTGATAACTTCAGAGTATCAGCTATCTCTTGCATCTTCACTTTACGATTTGTCAAAACAATGTCGTGGATTTTTTTGATGTTTTCTGATGTAACCACCTCTTTTGGGTGACTAGAGCGTGCCGCATCATCGGTGTTCGTACGACCACGTTTAAATTCAGCAATCCAATCAATTATGGTCCATTTTACTGGTGCAGAGTCCAAATAACGCTTATCTAACCAAGCTTTTGTTTCAAAGATGTTTTTTCCCATCAAAAAGCAATGCTTATCAACACACGAAATTCTTTTGTTTCCATTGTTTTGAAAATCACAAAAGTTGTTTCACTAAAACCACTGTAACTTTTGAACTAAACGTCAGATCGTCATGCAATCTTTACAGCTATCTTTTAAAGGTTAGTACTTTCTAAAGAAAATATTAATTTTATATTTGTGGCGCCATCTGTTTGTCAGACCGGAAACTTATCAGCCGATGTGTTTAGTGTTCGATATAAACTGCCAAATATCAAAACTGCGCATCTTCTTGTATATTTCTATTCATTTCTGTTATCCAATTTTCAACGTTTTACGTTTAAGGTCTATTTCAACGTTCTTTTGAATATTATGTTGGTAAGAAAGTCATTTCGGTTTCAAAGTACGAAACAAAACTCAATTTCTGATACAAAGAACGAACTTCGATCTAATGTATATTTATTTTCCATTTTGTTCGACGAACTTTCGCCATCTTTCTGGCAACTTCGTGACTCGTAATCCTAATACCGACGAAAGTCATTCATAAAAACCTTAACGCCCTATATATTGCTAAGAAATTATTTCCTTGTCAATGTATTGTTATTATATTATCGATAGTTAATATATAGCTACGATGAAGGTTTCGTTAATAAAAAAAGGGTGCTTCAACGGTGGAGTTGGTTTTAATACAACTTTTCGGTCGTTCCTCGAATGATCTCGTTTCTAAACGATCCTCCATTCTAACCAAAATTGACGTACGATCGCTTTTCTCGCTTGGTTCGAGCTATCGCGCCTCGGCAACGTCGAGACGTAGGATGATTCTCCCTAATGGCGATCTATAGTCCCGATAGTTAATTTCAGAGTAGCCGCGCAGTTTCTTTCAATTATTAAAGGTTAACAGCGCCGAGCGACGAGGTCAAGGAAAGGCAACGTTCCGTAAAAAGATGCCTCATACGAAAACGAAATATCTTGACGGAAGTTTCCTCGAGGGAGGCATAAATATTACATCAAAAAGCGCACGAATCGCTTCTATCGTACCGGAACGTTTGAAAATGCCCATATTCCGATTGGCGTCTCATATTTGTGCTCCCTTTTGTATTTACGAAAGTTATTTATAAACAGAAACGGTAGAATATTTACGCACAGAACGTCCATTACGATATAGATCTTACGCAAGGGGAAACTTTGCGAGCGCGAGGAATTTGAAAGTGCGATAATCACGTGCATTTCCGACGACGAGCGCAAGTTACGAAGAAAATTTTTTCCGAATAAAAGTTACAAGCGAGTCGAGATCAAAGAAATATCTGCCGGTGACGAATTATATCACTCGAAGTTTCGTCGTGGGATAAAGCAATATGTCACGGCGGTCTTGCGTAGTTTTAATAATATTTAACTAGAACTTCGCACTCGATGCGTTATTTTCAACATGGAGATGTTCCCTGCGTAAGATATTCCACATTTTATGCGAATATCTCTTACCAACGTCTTCAGTCGTACGATAGTAATGGTACGCCTCGGCGCGGTTTATCTTCGTCGATCTGCATTTCGGAACAGTTACGACACGAATACATTTTTCAATGCGTTTGTGTGAAGTACCACCTACACCACCGAATACTTTATTTCAAATAAAATAACGATAAAATCGGCGAATTTAACAAATTATCGCGGATAATAGGTAATTTTCATTCTGTGAAATTGAAATTTAATTTATAGCATAATTTTGGTCCTCTCAATCTTTTTAATCGCTATATTTTCTACAAGGAAAATTTGGCTACTGACTCTCATTGGTTAAGTATAGAAACAATCGGTTTTTTTTTTGGATATTCGATCAAGTGGCTATTGTAAGCTTGTGTCCCTACGGTTAAACAGAGACACGAAAGAGCATTTTAAAGTCGTTCGATTGCGGCTGTTAAGACCTTGATCGATGAATTGGAGTAGATGGGTATGAATTAAAATCATGATAAGGTCTGTTTTTATCGTGCACGTCTCACACCAAATTAATTTTGCGAAACTTGTCATGCATGGACTAGAAATAATGGCGCGGATACCGATAAGTTAAAAACGATAATCTAAAAAAAAAGCTTCTTTAGGTTCCACGAAACGTACGCGTATTTACTTGTATAACGAAAATAAATACGTAAATTCTCCCGCGATCGTTTATCTTCCACGAATTTACGCGGAGTTTCCTTTCCTTCGTATTCGCAAAGAAATTCTACCGTTAAAATGAAATTTTTTTGTTTGCTCGCCCCTGGAATAAATCGATAAATATACGACAATGACAAAGTACGAGTATTTGCACTCATAGCGAAGGATTAACACGCCAACCTTATTTTAAGAACGATTTTTGCCTCGCCTCGGTCTTGTAATACGTGAATTTAAAGCTCGCGTCGGATAACGGGGAGAAACCATTTACCGTTGCCCGCCATGCCTTTTTCGTAGAAAAGAGTGCCGCTCATTAAGGATTAAAACTTGGTTATTCGTTCTGAAAAAGGGGATATTATTTTACGCGCCACGAAATCTTTTATTTCTGCTGATAGTTGCCCATAGGTACGGAGAATCGCGGAGAACTCCCGTCACGAAAAAAAGAAAAAACTAACAAACCGTTTCGTAAAACCGGCCACCTTTTCATGGGAACTCATAAAGCTCTTACAATATCGCTTGTACATAGGAGTCTACAATTTAATCTGTTTATTGCTTGTGTCGCATTTCCGCACCATGATGAATATCAGCGATGGTAACGCAGAACGATACGCGAAATAACCGTCTACGCAACGATATTTTTACCCTTTCCGCGTGATTCGTATCGTGCGATATAAAATCGAACGCAATGTCGATGGTTGCAATCAAGATATTAGGTTTACCGGAAAGTTTGATTGTTTTTGAAGTAAATAAACTAATACTTTTTTGACACATTAATTAATATTTACTGGGCAATATAATTTCCATCGTTACTAACCTCTTCGCGTATTTATCGAGCACATACACGTGTGCGCGTAGAAAGCCAATGGTTGAAAGAGTCAATCTCAAACTTAACTATTTGACGAAATCTTCCGGTTGACCTTTCAATAGACGTAATTGACGCGTCGCGCTGTAATAACGATAAAAATAAAATAAAATGGATAAAATAAATAATTGATTATATATTCGGCAATCGAATATATAATAAATACACGTGGGAATGAATGTGTGCCACCAAACGGCTAGTAGAAGCGACAGAGACGACGACAGGTCGGCAAATTTTCAGGTTGCAGCTCAAGCGTAAGAGTGTACTTTGATGCTAGTATCAAACGATGTTTCCTTATACTTCACTCGTGATTGCTTGCACTTCAAACGCCCTACACTTCGATAAGCGAATACCGTCGTGTTCACAATCGACAATGGAACTGGGACGTTGTCACCTTTCTATTAATCGCTTAGGCTAAAGTAATAACAAGAAGAAGCTGTATAGTTTGATCGTCCTTCCATAACAAACTGAAGAAGCTAACGATACAGGCGTTTCGACAGGTTTCGTATCTGTTTTTCCTACATGCATGTAGGATTACAATCTTTTCTCAAAATGTTCACGGAAAAAATCGAGCGTTAGATAACCCGAAATTCAAACTCCCCGGGCTTTCGCATTTTGTGTGCGATACTCTAGTTCACTAAGCTATCCAATTCACGACGACTTCGACAGTCTTGTTGGCATTCTTACAACTTAACCCGATCCGAGTATTAAATTTATACATATAGTAGGTGTCACGCTGGTCGAAATTAATTTTCGTTGAACGAATAGTAATATGTAATTTACGAAGAAAAACAAAATCTATTAATTCTTTTTTAAACTTTCGATATATGTTTACAAAATAATACGTTTTAATGCAATGTTTTTATGTAAAAATTATATTTTATAGTTTTCCATCGTGTGGCATCTTTCAAAGCAGTCTCCAATATGAAACCCTGGTTTTCGAGAGTACGTGTCGCAAAAATAATTAGTTTAACGTCTTCTACCTTGGATTTTTCTGTTTGAACATACGGAACAATCTTTACATCTTCACGGTGCCGCGATATATGTAGTTTGCCATTAAGCCTTTCCTCTTTATCCGAGCACGATGGTATTCCTGACTTTGAAGATGCTCCATCACGAAAATCACCTACAAGATATTTCACCAATTTCCAGACAAACATAAAATGTGACACAGGCGTCTTCTTTTCTCTTCTAGCTGACACCTTACATAAGATGTAGCTATTAATACCCAGAACATATTTTTTCTCCACTATTTACACGATTTTCTCATAAAACAATATAAACTTGCTAATTGGTCAGTCTTATCGACACCTTCCATTTTTAAGTTGTAATTTATAATAACGTTTAGTTTGCTGATGTCGACGGTGTTACCGTCTTTTAATCTTCTTTGTATAGTTTTCATACCTAAGATATCACAGCTGCTTAATATGGTAACTATTCTCATATCCTTCACGCTAATAATAAAATATCGCTTAATTGGTAGGCAGTCCCATTATTACTTTTTGTTACAGTTAGTTTTGGTTTCTTAGCAGTTTATGTTCTTTCATTGGAAGTGTAAACTGATATATTGGTTGTTCGGAAAGTCATTTCGTTTTTTCCCAACAGTTTTTCATAAAAACAACATAAAAAAACATAAAAAATGAAATGACTTTCCAATCAACCTTATGTCTGAAAATGGAGACTAAGATAAAATTAATGTAATATAAAATCAGTATGGTTCCTTGTTATGGTGACGGAGAGCAGACATACGGCCGCAAAGAGTTAAACAAGGCGCGAATCGCGTTCCCACATGCATTTATTCCAGATTAAGACAACTTAAATGAATCGAGCATGGTAGATTCGGATAGGTTCGTTGGGTTTATGCAAAGAGAAAGAATCTCACAGATTGATAGAATTTGATATAAACGATGATGATGGAACTATAACGATGACGATGGCTAAGAATCACCGCAACATTGAAAGAACATCCAATAAAAGACGATTGGAACGATATAAAAAAAACGTCCGTAGAATTTATTTCACACTCCAATATTATTCTACTATATCCAATAAAACTTGCTTTCGTGATTAAAAATCGCCTTCACCTAGAAATTAATAATTCACGCGATAAAATCGTAACAGTAAAATTTCTCACAAGCATCTCTCACGTCTTGTACAAGAATATCGTAAAATTGAGAGCATTGGAGAATTGCCGATACCTATTCGACACCTCGGCTAGAAATCACCGTAGCATCGAAAGAACGTTCAATAGAAATCGGATACAACGACGTAAAAGACGTTCGTATATTACCGAGAGTCGTCCGTAAATCAAACGTAGCGTTCGAACGATAATATATAGACGGATAGCTGTATTTCGATATTTCGAGAGCGACGTTAATGATTTTCAGTCGAGTCGCGTCTCGACGAATTGATCGATTGGTACGAAAGTGATCGATGCGTCGGGTTGCAACGACGTTTAAAATAAAACGTAATTAAATTTGGCGCCGAAGGGATCGCATTTAGTCGCGCAACGAGCGAGCGAAAGGCGACTTTCCTTCGAGCGCAAGGTGGCTGGCACTCCCGTCGAAATACTTCGACTCTCGCGAGTGGCTGACGAAGATTCCCAAAGCGGTGGAAGAGCCCAGGACGTTATTTTGTTCTCGGATAATGAAGCGAGGCCGGCTACATCCAGGGGAACTTTTTCGTGAACCTGGTTAGAAAAGTTGTTTCGCGATGGGAAAGCCACGTCGTCGTAAAAGCCAACTACGTCGAAAAGTAATTCCATCATTTCTCTTTCTTACCCCTTTTAAGCGTGGATCCTACCTCGGTCTCGGCTTTTTCGAAACTCGCAACTCGGCTCTCCTGGCGGACGCCAAACCCAAAATCAAACTTTACGAATTAGAAACAATACGATTCGCCTATTTATCTATCGGGTTTAAAAGCTCGCTTCGAAGGAGCGTCGATATCGTCTAGCGAGATCGCGACCACTTTCACTCGCACTCCAAGCGTGTACTCGTAATCGTCCGAATATTCGTGTCGGTACGTTCAATAGATCTGTTCGTTTGAAGAATGCATTCGGAAACTCGCCTTTTTTATACAGACTTCGTTTAACACGTTCAAGATGCGGCCCTAAATCGTGCATTTCTCCATCGGACCGGTGTTAACAAAAAAAGAAGCTGCGATTAGATCCGTTTGTATCAGCGGTGGCATTCTCGGCTTGACGGAACAATCGATAAAGTGTACCACCGGTGATACAGTCCGTCGTGAACGAGCCTAGGAACCTGTTAACTGCTCGCGTGGCATATGTACGTTGTTCTTAAACGATCATTTTCTGCATTATGTCTTGAATATGTGTAATGATAGAAGAAAGTTAAAAAATAAAGTGATATTAAGTCGTGTAATTGGAAGCGTCGAGTCTTATGACGTAAAACGAAGGAGAAAAATTGCTCTTTAAATTTTTAAACTGTTAAATATACATTTAACCAATCTGTTCTAACCAGTTAGCTATTTCAACCATTCTAACCATTTTAGCAGTCAATTCGCAATAAAAGAATACTAATAATAATTACAATTATTATATTTTATTTTAATTAAAATGGCGGATGGGGTTTTTTAAATCGTGTCGTTGCAACGCGAGAATTTGTTCTTAGCATCTTTTTTAATCAGTCCATCGTTCTTCTTTTAAAAATCACTCTAACCTTCTCCGCACTTAGCCCGACGGGCGATCGATAAATTTCATTTAACTCAAATCGACGTATTCGATTTAATTAAATCGACATAAATCCTTTGCGCGACCTCGCGATTGCGTTCAGATACCGGCAACTATTCGTGCAACGGACCTCTCCATCGCCTTTAATTAGTCGTGGAGAGCGTGTCGGATACGACGCAATCAGTATTTAACACGCACGTTGGTTGGAATTTATCCATGCCATATGGCGTTGACGATTGCCGTTCGAACATCGCGAGCGGTTCTCTTAATGAACGAGCTTTTGCGTAAGGAAACGCGACGAGGACTCGAAATGCTAGAAAAGAAAAGAAAGAAAGAAAGAAAGACAGAAAGCGGGGGGAGAGAGAGAAGGGAAACAAACACTTCCGTAGAAAAATCGAAGAAAGTCACCGTTTTGGAACAAAAGATGCGATGGCAAATGTGGACTCCATTAATAAAACGTAGTTTGCACTGTCATTAAGAAGGAAAACATACGAGGCTGCACCAAAAGCGGAGGAAAAGAGCGAAGAACAAAGACGTCGTGGTAAAAGCATCGATGGCACCAAAAGTGTCCGAATCGGGCAATAAAGTGACAAAAACGGCGTCAAAAACGACAAAGACAGCACGAACGATATTCCAGCAAAAAATCGAATTTTCACGACGTCCCTCGCGTCACGGCTCGACGATACTTTCGATCGGCGATCGATCGATACGAAGAGGGCATCGAAAGCGTTCGAATCAAGCAACAAAGTGACAAAGACGAAGTCCCCGAAAACGACAAAGACGAGAATGACGGAAGAGCACGAAGAACCCTGCTCGTATCATCCCCGACGTCGACGAAATCCGTAGGCCGTTTCGGCGCATCGAAGTCCTCACTGGTGGGGACACTCCGATACTCGGCGTGGTGGGGAGGAGCCAATGGAAGAAGCAGGCTCCCTCTGGCGTTCGCATGGCGTTAGTCGAGCCGTGTGACGCGTCGCGGTAGTGTCGTCTCTTAGTGGCGCGCTATTCGTCGTCCGGACGATGACGCTTACCGTCTCGTTGCTATTATGAACGAGTACGTCGGAGGATACCATCATCGACGACGACGACGACGAGTCGACGGCTTTCTTCTAGGTAAAGTGCGGCTGATAAGTGCCAGATAAAACGTGCAAGCGCCGACAAAATCGTAAGAAAGACTCCGTTGAATGCTTCTCGCGTTGCCGCGTGCCGGTCGCCTTGTCTTTGTCGTCGTCGTCGTCGTCGTCGTCGTCCTCGCCGTCCTTCTTTTCCTTCTTTTCGTCTTTTTCTCCCTCCCTCTCTCTCTCTCTCTTTCTCTTTCTCTCTTTCCCTTCAAACCTCCTTTCTCGTTATCCTTTTCGTTCGACGGTGGACCAAGTGTGGCAGTTTTCGTCGTTTGGAGTCGCTCTATCGACGTCGTTCCCGCGTGTGAGCTTCGACGACGACGACGACGACGACGGCAACGACGAAGACAGTGATAGTGACGGAAGCGTGCGCGTGCTAGAGAAAGACGGAAGAAGGAAGAGAGTGATTCGCTTTGGAATCGACTGAGCAGTGCGTCGATATCAGGCCGCAAAAGTCGAAGGTGGAATCATTGATTGTGTTCGCGCGTGATCGGCCCAGCGGCAGTGAGTGATAATCGTTAAGGTCGAAGACACGAGGAAGAAAGAAAGGAAAAAAGGAAAAAAGAAGCAAACGTCGCTACTGTGTGCAAATACTACCACTACCATTACAACTGCTAATACGACTTCTTCTCCTGCTGCTGCTATTGTAGCGTCGCTGTTGGATCCCCCAAGGTTGAGGCGGTGTGGTAGTCGTTCTGTCGCGCTCCCACGGTAGAGGCAATATCGTTTGGTCGACGACATCGTTCAAGGTTCGGTCTTGAACTCGTTCGTCCGAGTTCCCCAAAGGGGAGAGAGAGAGAGAGAGAGAGAGAGAGAGACCAGGGCAAGAAGAAACGAGAAAGACCCCTTTTGCTCGAAGTAAACAAATACCCTGGCTTTCAGGCGAGGTGACCGCGTGTAACGAGGCGTAACAGGTACATCGACCTTTGGCACGGACGCAGCGCCGGTGCTCTCGACGTCCACGTCGTCGTCGTCGTCGTGCTTCTCAACGAACCTTGCTCAAGGACGGACGAAATTTCTGCTCCAGGCTTCGAATCGCGACGACGTATGCGCTCTGTCTTTCTCTCGTTCCCTCTACGTCTGTCTATCTGTCTGTCTGGCTGGCTGGCTGGCTGGCTGGTTGGCTGGAAGCCCACCGTCATTTCAAACTGTTCCGTGTACGCGAGTGCGCTTGGACGTATCACCAGCACCACTACTAACTAGTAGGATCATCGACACCAGTGGACATCGTTAGCCTCGCTACTACCTCGTCGTTCTGACACTGCGAACGATAAAAGTCGCGATTATAATTTTCTTCTTGCTCTTCGTCTCTTTTTGCACCTAGCCATCTTCTCTTTCCGCCTTTAAGCGCGTTCTTTGAACGAAAGCAGCGGCTAGGGGAGATCCCTTTGGTGATACGACTTGACTCGGGCGAGACTGTCGCGATCGTCACGGTGTCTTCTAGGGTAGCTCGTTACCGAAGTTAAAGCATAAACGCGGTGACGAGTTAGCAGAGATCGGAGGAAGAAATAGACTTATTGGTCTGGCCGATCGCTGGAAAGAGAGACGAAAATGACGATGGCGAGCAACATCGTGGTGGAGTGGTTGCGTTCCCTCCACATGGGCCAGTACTCCGAGTCGTTCATCGACAACGGATACGACGATCTCGAGATATGCAAGCAGATCGGCGACCCCGATCTGGACGCTATTGGGGTCTTCAATCAGGGCCACCGTGCCCGACTTCTGCAGTCGGTGAAGATCTTGCGGGAGGAGGGCGCGGCCAGCGTCTACTTCACGCTCGAGGAGACGAACGACTGCCTCTGCGACAACGTCAGCTCCAAGTCTTCGAGAACGTCGTCCGAGAGGCCACCCAGCGACAAAGAGGCGCAGAGGGCATCTCCCACCGCCAGCTCGTCCAGTGGCGGACAGGAACTGACCAAGTACGCGGACGAGTACGAGGAGGGTAAGGCGGAGCTCGTCAGAATTCCGCGGATGCAGCTGAGGATCCTGCTCCAGGAGAAGCTCAAGCACGACGGCATCAGGCTCGCCTGTCAGCCCTATACCACGCCGGTGAGTCTTTCTTTCTTTCTTTCCTTTTCTTCTCTTTTATTTGCTTAATTGTTTCTTTAGACCTTTTCACCTTCCTCACCTTCCGCTTCTCCATCTCATTTGCCACCTTCTCTTTTGCCGACCGTTTCTTCTACTTTTCCATCTCATTTTTCACTTTCTCTTTTTTCCTCTGCTTCTTCTTCTTCTTCACCTTCTCCTTTTCCACATTCTTCTTCTCCGTCTCATTTTCCACCTTCTCCGCTCTCCCCTCGCGGAAGCGACCACGTCGAGAATCGCGAGACAAGATGACTCACGGGCAAAATACGGCTCGTAGAGCCCTGCGAGCGGCAGCCGATCGCTGCTAGCTTGCCACTGCCGGCCTTCTTCCATCTCTCTTGCACGCTTCGAGAGAGAAGGAAGGAGCTAGAAGCGGACCAACGACGACGACGGCCACCGTTCGTCCGCCTTCGCTCTCGACTCTCCAAAACCGGTTTGCCGTCCTCTCTCTCGCTCTCTTTCTCGACTCTTCTCGAGTGGCGAGAAGCGGACGAAATGGAGCTTCGACGACGACGACGAAGCGTTTACGAGCGCATCGACCGGTACATCGGGTTTAACGCGTCCCTCTCATCGAGCATTCCCCTCTCCCCGAGAGATACTCCCGATCGGAGAATTCCGCTCGAGCGAATTCCAAAATTCTCATCGTTTTTGGCCAAGTCGCTCCTCCTCGAAGACGCGAATACCTGGAGCGCGTCGGTCGTTCCGGGAACACCTCAGTTGCGCTCTCTTCGAGTACAGAATCGCGCTCTGATCTTGCCATTCAAGAGAGATTGATTTTGAGAATCGCGGGGCTTTGCTGTTCAGGTTTTTATGAGCGACAGTTGGTCTTAAACGCGTTAGGCGCGGAACACTCAATGTAAGGGCATTCGGAAGAAATAGTCAAAGAAACGTAGCTTGTCGTATTTTGACGAAGATTGAAAGAGCAAACGAACGAAACAATTTTGGATGAAGAATCGATCGCCGGGTACTTCGATATTTCTGCCAGACTTTCACGAGAATTCGATGTAAACGCGCGTGATGACAAGAAGAGAGGAGCAATGTCGCACTCACTTTGCCTGTGTTTCTCCTCTTTTCTCCAAAACCGCATTCTTTGGAACATTTTCGTGTAAATAAACTCCAAAGAATTGGGCAAACTTCGTAATTTGTCGCATTTCAACGAATGAATTAATAAATGAATTTTGCATGTAGAATCGATCGCTAGGTACTCCCATGTCCCTGTGTGACTTCGACAGGATGTAGATGCAAACGGGCATGATAATATGAAGAGAAGAGCGACATCCTCCAGAACTGCACTCTTTGAAACATATTCGTGTAAATGAACTGGAAAGTAGTCAAAGTTCGTAACTTGCCGCATTCGACTAAAGAACGAACGAATAAATGAATAAATGAATGAATGAATGATCGATCGATTGAATGAACGAACGAATTAATTAATTTTGGATGGAGAATGGATCGCTTGATATTGCTGTATCTCTGCGTCGAGGAACGAAGGAAAACTTTGACGAAAGTTCGATGTAATCGCGCGTGATGACAGGAAGAAAGGAGCAACGTCGCCTGTGTTTCTCCCCTTTCCTCCAGAATCGCACTTTTTCGAACATTTCCGTGTAAATGAACTCGAACGGAGTAGGCAAAGTTCGTAACTTGTCTCATTTGAATGAATGAATTAATGAACGAACGAATTTGGCACGAATAATCGATCGCCGAGTATTGTGATATTCCTGCGCGGAGAAACGGAGAAGGGACACTTCGACGAGAGTTCGACGTAAACGCGTGCTATGACAAGAAAAGAGGAACGACATTGCGGAACACCCGACCAAGAACTACATACTGTAATGTCCTATCCGAGAAAAACGTTCAATAATGCCTATCCCAACAAGAGCGACTATCGACACAGCCATTGGCGTCTCTCCTCGAATAACCGAGGTTTTATCCGACTTGGTTTTTGCTCTTGCACGCGCCCGCCTTCTATAGACAGAGAGAGAGAGGGGGGGGGAGGAGGAAGAGAAGATTTAAAGGCTCGCTTTGTCACTAATGACTCGACTGGAGAGGTCGACGATACCCTTCCCGGCGTATCTACGAACGTTAATTAACCGCGAGACCGCGAAACGAGGTGAGCACCGATGGGAAGATAAAGGCGGTCTTTGATATCGGCGAACGTAGGTGGGTTTTATCGCGTCGTCGTTCGTGCGTTCGACCCAAAACGTCGACTTTCCTTCCTTCCTTTCTCTCCCTCGCCCCCTTCTCGCACTACCATCGTCGTTTTAAGTCGTATATTCCATTGGACTCCTCCCATTGCCTTAACGTATACCTCTTTCGCGTCGACGTCGTCGTTCGACTCTTATTTCACAGGTTTATTGCACCTACGATGCCGTTTCGAGCACGCCAACGAATCGTATGCTTCGTCGAATTTGAATGATAAAGGTGCACCGTGCATCGGATCTCCCCAACACCGGCACCACCGACGCCTCTTTCTCCAGAGGGCAGTACCCCCTTCCTTCGTTCCAGCACTTCGTTTTTCCAACGGTAGCACCTCTTCCCTCTACAGTAGCGTCTTGGTTCAGCACCAGCAGTTTTTTTTTTATCCGGGACCAGCGTTTCTTCCTTTAACACCAGCACTTCTTTTTCCAGGAGTGGTACTTATCCGTCTGGCAGTAGTACTCGTTCCTTCAGCGTCAGCACCTCTTTCTCCAATATCGGCATTTCTTCTTCCAGCAACGGTAGAACTCCTTTCTTCCGCGAAAGCATCATGGTTTAGCACCAGCAGTTCTTCCTTTAACACCAGCACTTTTCTTTTCAACCGTGGCACTTTTTCTTTCGGCAGTAGCACCTGTTCCATTTAACACGAGCACTTCTTGCACCAGCAGTAGTACTTTCCCCTCGGGCATTAGTACTTCTTCCTTCGGCAGTAGCACCTATTCCCCCAGCAGTGGCAGTTCGTTTTACTCCCGCCGCCCCCACCAACTCGTGGTTGCTCCTAATAAATTACGGTGTCGAGGCGGGGACGCGACTCTACCCAACGATTGGAATTCCTTGCGAATTTACGAGTACGAGAGGCACCACGATCGCAGCCACCGAATTACCACGTGAGAGGGGAGGGGAGGGGGAAGCCTTTCCGGGAGGACGTGGCGGATTCGCCAAGATACACGGATAACCGCGGAACGAGCGGGGAAACCTCGTTCGTTAGCGTTCTTGTTATTGTTGTCGACAATGCTGTTGATGCTCCGGCGAGATAGGTGGCGATTTTCATCGCGTTCGATCGACTCGCGTATCGTCGACGATGCGCGCTTCGCAGTTTCGCAAAAGGGAGCTACAAATCGATGCCGTTCACTCTCGCTATCGTTCGGTAATTAATCGTCGATTTCCCCTCGTCGGCTTTTCTTCCCACGAAGATGGAGAGCAAGTAATTAACCCTTGTACGGATATATCGTCCTTCGCATTTTCTTCTTTGTGTTATAATTTAAAAACATGTTTCATGTAACGTGTATTGTCGTCTGGTAAAACGTTCAGTTATCGTTTCACCGTTATAGCGCTGAAAGTCGATATATCGTCGCTCGGAAACGTCGACGACGATATATCGTCGTTTTTGTTTCTCTTTTTGTAACTTACAAACTATAAATGATAGGAAAAAACCTTAAATGTAAAAGTGGTTCGATGTAGCGTGTCGTATGGTAAAATGTTTAGTTATTGTTTGACCCTTGTGGCGTCGACGTCGATATATCGTCGCTTGGAAAACTTGCGAGAAGCGTCGACGTCGATATATCGTCGTTTCTCTTTCTCATTTTGTAACTTACAAACTATAACTGATAGAAAGGAACCTTGAATGTGCAAGATGTTCTACGTAACGTGGATTATCGTCTGGTAAATGTTTGGTTGATATTGAATCGATTTACTCGTAAAATTTCATTAACTATTTTAGAGCATGACGACGATATATCGTCGTTTCTCTTTTTTATTTTGTAACTTACAAACTGTAACTAATAGAAAGGAACTTTGAATGTGAAAGATGTTCTATGTAACGTGTCGTTTTGTAAAATGTTTAGTTACTGTTTGATCGATAAATTTGTCTGAAACTCATAAAATCTCATTTAAACAAATCTCAACTATCTCATTCGACAGAAAGAAAGCTATACTAGGAGGTTGACAAAGCAATGAGTTGCTCTTGTATCGGTGTATCGCCCGTGATATCTCGTTGGGTTTCTTATCTAGAAATATCGCGATCGATCGTGACTGCCATATGCACGATATAAAGGCAAACCTAGCGGACGATATTTTACTAAATATTTTAACGCGTCTTCGTCGATTTCACTTTACAGACGTACAAAGAGTAATAAATGAAAAAACTGCCGTGTAAATATTATCACTTAACTCTTTGAGGCACAAAGAAATAAAATTACGTAAAATTGATAAAAAAAAAGAATTTATATAAATATGGAATTTATCGGTGAACACGGTGAACTGTCGAAATAGTCGTGTCTCGATATGAACTTATGCTTCGAATAATTTTAATTTTTCAAAGTGGTTTAAAATACATCCCACTAAGCCTATTTAGGTATCGAAAAGGTATTTTTAGCTCTGCCGTGCTTCAGAGGGTCAAACGTTACCGAACGATATTTTATCGGCGTTACGAGTTTCGTTTGTAATTGTCGTTAAACGTTACGTCATAAGCGACGTTCGCTCCGATATTTAATTAAAAATAGAATTAATCCAAAAATCGTAAGCACACTTTGGTACCTTTTTCCACGGTGCTCTTTCGACGCTATCCACTTTATTGCACTTTCCTCGCTAAACTTTATTCATTCCCACCTTGAAACGGGAAAAAACATTGCCCTGCGCGGGTAGTTTATCCTATAAAATATTGTAATCAATAGTTGTAATTCAACGCCATTTTTTCGACAATTTTTAACACGGAATTTCCATTTCAATTTCGACGGTGAGATTCCTCTCGAAGAAAGTATCAAACGAAGTGACTTTTGAGTCGAACGACGTTGTTTTGGTGACGTCAAAGGATGAAACGTTCCCGGCGTCTTTCGAACAGTTTTTGTAATCTACCATCGTGCGAGGAACGTCTCAAAATCGATAGGAATCGAAAGTGGGATGCGCGTGTTCCATCGAGACAGAGTGTGTGTCTACTCCTTGTTTCACCGCAACGGTAGTCGACGGAGCGCACACGTGCTCGCTCGATTATGCACATGCGCGAGATTAATTTAGGAAGAGAGTCTACTACGTCGCGTCGTTGGGATCGATTGCTCGTTTTCATTTGCGTGCTGCGATAAATGCGAGTGTCTCTCCCGTTTTGCACGGTTAATTTTTAATCGGTGAGATCGGTTTGGGTGTACCCACACCCGACGAAATGCAAATAAAGCGAGGGTGAGTTTCCTTCTCTCTCTTTCTCTGCTTTTCAACTCGTTTCACCCTGCGTACGCAGAAACGCACGCATGCACGTTCTCAATGACGAATTTAACTAGTAAATTAGCCTTTTTTATTGAAAATTCCTGCGCGGAATTTTGGGTTACAAATCGTTCTCTTCGACTTTTCTTAACTCTTTCTCTTTCACAGTTCGGCACAACAGATTTCGATTCGTTTCTGATGACTTGAAACGCTTTCAATGACGAATTTAATTCAATAATTCGCCCCGAGTGTACCTTCAAAAATGTACTTTGCAGACTTCGGACAAGAAAGTGTCAGTGCATATATACAAAATTTTTATTTTTTTTATGGGAGTCATTTCGATTCAATTTCACGCATGTAGGCAGAATTTGCCATTCGTGCTTCACTTCTCACTCAGACTCATTCTCCTTCGTCTTTACTCATTCAAACACGGACACTGATTCTTCGTTTCTTCCAATCGTTTTTCGATTCGACCAGTCTGCACGATTGTCGATGTGGTACCTAGGCTGTAGTACTTCGATTGTGTCATTCCCACAACGCCTTCCATTTTTTTTATACGAGTATAAACTTGGTTATAATACTGCAAAAGCTGCGCGCAATATAAACCAGGCGTTTAGGGAGAATACTGTTAACGATCGAAAAGTGCAGCGTTTCCTACCAAATGAACCGCATGAAAGACCCAAAACGTCAGTAAAAAATGATGCTCTGAAAGCATTGGTGGAAACGAATCTAACTGTATCTGCAAGGGAACATGCTACCAGAATGAAGGTCGACCATACAACGATGTTGTGACACCTTTCTAAAATTGGCAAGGTGAAAAAATGGATAAGTGGGCACCGCTAATGGCTTAATACTTCTCCATGATAACGCTCGACCGCATACGTCGTACAAAACAATTGCGAAATTAAATGAATTGAAATATGAAATTTTGCAGCAGCCAGCTTATTCGCCGGATCTTTCGCCAATCGACCTTCATTTTTTTAAACATTTTGCACAGCTTTTATGGGCTAAAAAGTAAGAAGATGAAGACAGTTTGAAAAACACATTAGAGTTTATTGATTCTAAGGATCAGAATTTCTTTAAGACAGGCATCTATAGATTAAAATCTCGTTCGGAAAAGTGTATTGAAGCAAATAGAGCATATTTTGAATAAATAAACAGCTTTTGAAAAAAGATATTCAGTTTCATGTACAATATTCACTTAAAAATTCGATATTTTATACGCACCAACCTGATACTTCAACTGTGTCATTCCCACAATGCTTTCCAATTCCACCATTTATCCCAATCGAGGAAACTTGAAAATTAATTAATTCGTAGTAATACTTTGTATTTTGTCCCTTTGCTACGAGCAAAAGCCAATCGTAAAAAAAACGCAGGTCCGTTGTCTATCTTTTCACTGTTTTAGCTCGGTTATCACGAGCTTTCTCGGTCCCTTCTCGATCTCCTCTTGATCACGGGTGTATACTTTCGTATTTATCGTTGGTTCGAAGACGGGTGCGCGCTCTTCCGATTTGTTCGGCGCCTCGACCTGCAGTCCACGTATCCGCCCAATCAACATTCCAAGCGTAGGGACTACGTAGCCAATTACGGTACTGGCGATACCGATCGGTGCCACCGCACGCTCATTTATTTGTTCGTTGGTTCGGTCTTGGCGCAAAGAGCGCGAATACCGAGTCGAAAAAGAATAAAATAAAATAAAAAAGGAAAAGAAAGCAGCGCTCGATGTTCCTTCCCTTTCGCACCTTGCCAAAGTCACAGTTAAACGGTGCGTTTTTATTAAACGGTACTCGTTATGCATTTACGTAGTTTCGTTTGGCAAACGTACGCTTTTTCAAGGAGAGAAATTACGTATCTCCGGGCCAACTGGCGATATTCCGTTAATTCTCACGCTCCTGAATTTATTTCGATGGATTTGAATAATTCGCATCGTATTCCAGAATGCGAGAATACGCGCTGTAACTGCGATTATACGCGGAGATATTTTAATGCGAAGACGATGAAAAATAAAATGAGTTAAAAAGTGCGCGGGATGAATCGAGCGACTTTTTATCGGCCGTGACGAAGAACGCAAATTGTAACGCATTACGCGTACTCGTTAATATCGTAAATAAAGTGGTTGGAAGTGTCTTTTTTTCTTTTTTTTTTTTCAACTTTTCCAACGATAAAGCGAGTTTTATTGCGATTTATTTTGTTCACCGTTGCGACGCAGCGCAACACGATAAAAGGTTAACTACTGTTTCGCGATTCGTGAAAATCGCAGCGTTACTTTCCGCGAAACGACGCCGCGTTTTACTTTCATCATTCGCGTTAAACAAATGTTCCGCACTCGAACGAATCCGTTCGTCGTTCAAATTGAGACGTCAACTGGATCCTTCGCCCAAATTCAACCACGTCCTTACGAATCGTTGTTATAGGCGTATTCCGTGTTTTTGGAACGTCGGAGCTCTGTACGAAAAATACTGGCTGACATCGTATTTCATTGTCTTTTATGCTTCGTGAGGACGAAGTGTCAAAGAAACCGAATTTCTTGGTCATAGTTCCGCCAAATATCTGGCGCGCGAATGTAAAAAAATCTGTCATATTTACTCACCTGTTCGGCGTCAATTTTAAAAACGCGGAATCAGTAGTCTTCGATCGAATTTTATGTGGAATGGTATTTAATAGCAACGTAAGGGTCAAAGATTCACGATATGATCAGAGCCAATTTAGAGATCGATGTTGTACAGGGTGTAAAAGATCTTTGGTCTTGGTTGTCATAGGCATACTCAACATCTTTGGATTCGCGAAGATCGGTAAAAAAATGTTGTCCATAATCCCTACTTTCAAGATGATAGTCTTTTTTATTCGATTGCATTATGGGCGGAGGATAAAAAGCATCGAAGGAGTTATGAGTAAAAATCGATGTAAACAGAAATCAATGTGTAAAGTCATCCAATCAGCTGACTTCAGGTCCACGATTATTTTCCCATTATATCTCCATGAAACGTAGAAGACAACGGAAATCAAATAAATTTATCTTTAAACTCATGATCATGGTCATCATTCTTGTACAGACCTTCGCCGATCCGAACGTGTGGGATACATTTATGACAGCCAATACCAAACGTTTCTTTAGACCTTGTACGTAAATTGGCACTGCTAGGCAGCAAATAAAACGGAAAACAGCCAATCGATCGCCTGGTCGATCGCAGGATGAACATCCAAGGCATCGACGGTAACTCTGTCGCGAGATTGCATCTATTGATGAGAAACGACGCGTTCTTCTCAATCGAAGAGGACAAAAACTCGATGTTTATCCACGTACGTATCTGCACGGAAACAAAAGAATGCTTCGAGAACGCCGACGACGACGACATCGTGCGAACCTCCCCCACCTTTCTTTCTCTCATTCCCTCCTTCTCATCCTCTTCCTCCTCCTTCTCCTCCTCCTCTTCCACGGTCTCCCTTAGATTTCTTTCGGTTTCGATTGGTCGCTTTAGAGATAAAGCCGTAAACGACAGGCACCTTTTTCAATCGTAGCTTAAAGCGGCCCGGCGATTTCTCGCGACGAGAAAGTGCCAAGTGAAAAATTTGCAGTCGCGGCTGAGAGTGTGCGTAGGCGCAGTGCCGCCTCTGGCTCTTCGCCGCCTTCGTCCTCCCTTTCCGCGCGTAATTATATGGCGCGGGCGCCGAAGCGGAAAGAGCGCGATCGAAGCGCGCCGAGACGGACAGAGACAGAAAAAATAGAAAGAGAGAGAGAGAGAGAGAGAGAGAGAGAGAGAGAGAGAGAGAGAGAGAGAGAGAGAGA
>JAITYT010000186.1:818471-828994 GCA_025433975.1 Liostenogaster flavolineata
AAAGGTCAGATTATCTCTTTTTCATGAATCTTTATCTTTCTAGTCTTTCATCTTAAGGGGACTAGGAAGTAATCCGTTATTATGTAGTGTAACGTTGATCTTTTTAAAAGAAAAATCCATTATTCAAAGTAACGAAATATAATTTCCATCATTTTGATCACCACTTTCTATCTACTTTGTATTTTATTGTCCATCATGTATGGATACGAAGTGAGTCAAATTAGACCATTCGAAAACAATGAGGGAAATCTTGGTAGCTCTGATGCATGTGACAGAGAATGAACTAACGGTTCCTGTAATCGCGAAGAAAGTCATACAATTTTTGCGATACCATTGTCACATTAGCTATTTATCTATTCGTGGATCTCGCGAATCCGCGTCTACGCGTTAAAGTCGGTTAGAGTTATGTTTTAAGATACCGACTATCGGATAACTTTAGATTAGTGGTATCATCCAGCGGTTTTAACTCGTATTTTTCGGGTAACTTTGTCGGAATTTCATAAAATCCCGATATATTCCGACTAGACGTTACGCGTTAACGAGTGAAATAATTGCACCGAAATTGCGTCGAATTTCGAGTCACTGGATTAAAAAAAGCTCGGTTGTTCGCCATTTTAAAATCCAGGCGAACACTTACGCGGGCACCTGCATATATCGACTTCTATCGCACGCATGTTTTTCGCTTTATTTGAAACTCGATTGCTCGCGCTCTCGATTTTTATTATCTTTTGCAACCGTTTTTGGTTAAATTTCGATACAATTTTTCTCTTCGCTGTGAAAAAAGTTACATCGAGTCGTTGTACGACCGAACTACGATGGAATCGGACTCGCGTTCGGAGGAAGCGAATCGTCAAATCGTTAACCCATTCACCGGCGCAAAATTTTGCGATTTCATTCGTATTACCACTTCCGTTTTGAATGCTCGCGCGCGTCGAAGTTCTGTTATTTCTTTACCAGCATACATTGGACAGTCTTTCGCCGATTTTTACTCTAAATTCAAGCGTAGGAATCAAAAATCAAACGTAAATCGATTTTTATGCTTGAATTTAGCTGTCTAACATATTTTGTCGCGACAAATATTCACGTTCGAAAGACATTGAGCGCGACTATACTTGCGTACTTGTCCTACCCAATCTGTCCCGATGGACCTGCGTTACGCGTAGAAATTTGCTGTAAAAAACATCCCGAGAAAAATCACATCATCGTAAAGAAAATAACCTTTGATTTTCGAACCTTCTCGAAAGAATAACAATAATTCTAATTTAAAGTTAAACTTGTTCAGATTTATGATCTCGAGAAAACTCTACGTGGAGAGGGCAGACGTTACCTGGAAAGCTTTCCAGATATAAATGTCTAGTCAGAGTTAATAAGTTGGTTAGTTGCTCGTTGGTTGTTTGCTGGTTGCATGCCAAGTGTTAAGTGTAATGCGTTCTGCTTCGCAAGTATTCACTAACTATAGATAAATATCAAGTGTTCCTATTACTTCTAGTAATACTAAAACTAGAGGTTAGAGAATACATCGACGGAACCTTCGCAACAAATTTGATTTGTAATTTTTCCATTGTTTTTCTCGTTTCCATACGTACGTCCATAGTCAAGAGCGCTTGATAATGCAAAACGCCTCGCATTGGAACCCATTTAACCCCTTGCCCTACGATTTAAGGCCCAACAGCGTGGGCCCAAAATATAAACAAAACTGCCCAGCCTTCGAGCCATTTCAAGGTTCGACAAATGGCCTAATATTTAGCCTGGTCGACGTACCACAGGCCATGCCCGTGATTATCATTCTTGGCGCGAATTCTTGAACACGAGTCTCACACGTGGTTGTAGGACAAAGGGTTAATCCTTAACCCCTCTCGGTACGATTTAATAAAGAAAAATTGTGTATGAAATAACCATTTAATTTTTATATAACAAACTTGTTTTATTTTATAACTCTTACATATTGTTAACTAAAATTGTATTATTGATTCGGATAGAATTGTAATTCATTGTGGAATATCAAAAATGGCAAAATTAAAAAAATCAAAGCAAAACATTAATAAGGTATATACAATATGTTAGGTCTCATTTCTGGTTTTTTTCTTGTAGCACATACGGCACCTCTTAACAGGTTTTCTTTCATTCTGAGTCGAAGTAACGTATTCTGAAAAATGTCCCCATTACAAAGTAATAAAGTGTAGCCAGATTCAGCATACTAGAAAGATTAAACTAAATTATAGTAATTATTATCTTTATTGAACAGTAACTATAGTCGCATGACGAGTGTGGCTCGTCATTGTGCGGTGTGGCGTGAAAAACGAATAACGAGCTAGACTCGTCATTTTACCGGAAGGGGTAAAGTACGAATTTGCTCGCGATTTGCGTCGAATAGATTAAACAGGTCTCTGGATGCCTTCTGCCTCCTAACTGACAATAAGATACCATTACGAAGAAGAACGTAAGCGAGGCGTCTTCACGAATCGTGTATCTTCGAATGATTACCTCTTCGCACGTATTCTTTCTCATTCTTGTTCGATAACGACCAAAGAGCGAGGCGCTGATGGCTCGAGGTCGGTCTTCTTAATCATCGGCCTGATAAATCTTGTTGTCTCATCGATGAGTAATAAGCCGCGATGAAACTCGTTCGTACAAAAGGAACGTCGATCGGACGCGTTTATCGCCATAAGGTAGTTCAAACGAACGTTTCTCCTTGCGTTCGCTCTTTTGTCCGTTGCAAATGGCGCGCTTCCGTGGGTGAGGGAAGTCGAAGATGTCGCGGGAGGCTCGCTCGCGTTTAAACCGATACTACGTCTAACTTTCAAATCCGTGATCTTATAATCTTTTTTTTATAACGCGTATAAAAATCGTACTATAATTTAACGTTTAATTGTTGCTCATAATCGCGTTAATGAAATTGTAATAACAAAAGTAATAAAAATTCAGTATAATAATATATTATAATGTGCGTAAAGATCGTTGAAAAAATTTGGTTCTCGATGGGTCGATCTATTTGGTTGTCAAGGAAGTAATATCGGTTTTTAGAAACAGATCGCGTTGTTTCTTTTCCTTTACTTCTTTTTCTTCGAATTAAACGTCTTTTCCCGCGTGTCGACTGCCTCCGGTGGCGCGATGACGTCGCCTACGCAAAGGCGCCGTGAAAATCGATCGAAGCTGCGAACGTCGTTACGCTTACGCGAGTAAACTTTACGGGAACGTATATATTACAAGTAGGAATCTTCCCGTAGAAGGAAGTTTCTTCGAATGGGAAGTCGCTCGTAAATCGGCGAACTTGCCGGCGGATTACTTTGTTACGGTTTGTCGTATCGATAAATCGAAGTTGTACGATACGCCACTGCTACTGAGAAGAGCTGCTTAATCCTCCTGCTTCACCTTCTCCTCCTCCTTTTATTTCTCTTTAACCTTCTTTTCCTCCTCTCTTTTTTCCCCTCTTTACCCCTTTTTCTACCTTTCTTTCCTCTTTTCCTCTTTTTTCCTTCTTCACCTTCTTTTATTCTTTCTCCTCCTTCTTCTCTTTCTCATCCTTTTCTTCGTCCTCTTCCTCCTTGTCGTCGTCGTAGGAGCGTTACACGCGCGAACGATTCGCACGTTTCGCAAATTGGGTGGAGTGCCTATCTACTTACGTAGTTGCAGTTTATTGCACGGGCCGGTACGGTGCACGCGCCTGCACCGACCGACCTCTCTCGGAGAGGGGAGGGGAACGACGTAGCCAGCCGGTGCAAGCCGCGTCTATGAGAGCGCCGTCTATTTACGGGACCAGTTGGTATCTCCCCGGTACTTACGGTGTATTATACTCGCGTTACGCTATGCGTTTTCTATCCGCGAGAGAGAGAAAGAGAAATGACTAATGAGACGAGACTCCTTCATGAGCGTTTCTCTTTCTCTCTCTCTCTCTCTCTCTTCTTCATTTCCTTTTTACTTCTTTTTATTTCTTCTTTTTCTCTTTCTCTTTCCTTTCTTTCCTCTTTCTTTCTTCTCTTTCTCTTTCACCTTCCTCATTTCTCCTCCTTTTTTCCTTTCATTTATCTTTTCTTTTTCCTTTTTCTCTCTTTCTCTCCTTCTCTCCTTTTCTTCCCCCTCTTTCATTCTCTCTTTCTTCCATCCTTCCCATGCGTCCATCCATTACGAGTCGCGCGCCTATCCAACGCGGTTCCTTTCAAGCTTCACCGACGCCTCGCCTATCCCGAGCGTAAAATTCTTCCGATGCCCCGGTCGCGCTGGCACGCGACCACGTGCCATGCTTCGCTATCCCACCGTCGCCGCGTTAACAACCGCACCGGTAGCTTCGCGTTATGCCATTCCCGGATAATAAACGTGCTTTAATTGCGATGCTAATGCCGTGGACACGCGTCACTGGCATCTTCCGTCCGGCAAGCATGCCTTCCAAGCCTAGAACACGAAATACGCTGCGAAAACGAGCACCGCGAAGACGAATTCGTTTTAAACCGCGATCTTCGGAAACGTTTGCGTGACTACGTGAATGCGAGAAAGAACGTAATCGACTTAACCCCTTGCCCTGCGATTTAAATTCCAATTGCACGCGCCACGAACGTTTAATAATAAATATTATTTATATATAATATTATAAAAATAAAATAATAATAAATATTTTTTATGAATATATATCTGCGCGTCCGAATGCGACCAGTCCAAGAAAACGACGTACCACGTCTCTCACACGTGTTGTTTGTGTTCGACGTACGACGATATTGTAAGCGGAGTTAACGCGCACGGAACATTCGCGTTACCGACGACGCGGCTGTTTCCTGTATTTCGTTTTTTATCGCCAATTTTTCTCCGTTCGAGGGTTTTTTCCCCTTCGTCTATTCTTCGTGCTTCTCTCCACGACGGACGCCATTTTGTTTTCAAAGGACGTCATCGTTAAGCGCGCGTTTGCGAGTCCGTTCATTTTTGAAAATTTGATAATTTTCTTTATCAGTATTTTATTATGTTATTATATTGGATGGTTTCGTCCCCAATACGGTCTGCGCGCTTTCCTTACGCTGTTGCTAAACTCGCAATTGAGAATTTAACTTTTTCGTTCTCACGGTATTTACGTTTTTCTTGCTCAGGAAGCTCACGGCAGATTAGCTACGTCCGACGGATCGAGAAACATACAGTCGCTTTTGGTTATGTGAAATACTACTGTCGTACTGTCGTAGAATCTCTATTTCGAAAGTATAATATAACCGAACAAACGTATCTTCTTCGGTCTATTTGAAATCGTTAGTTCATTTGAGTCAAATAACAAATTTCAAACGAGTTTACAAGTAGTGCCGATATGTCGGCATCATGGGCGTCTAAGGGTTAGGATTCTCTAACAGTACAGATCGAGAAAATCTCTTTATTGATTGGATAGTTCGTTTGGTGTGCATAAAAAATAGCGAAATTCACAAAACATTAATCTTGGAGAACGGTCACAGATTGACCCCAACGATCTTTATTATTGTCAGTAATAACCGAAGGACTGTAAGATACCTTTTATCTCGCTCGTAACGGCTCTTGGTCAAATACCCCAAGACTAATTGATTATTTATATATTTAACCAATCAGAGTCGACAGTCCACTGCCAGGATTTTCTTTCTAGAAAGCATCCTAGAGTAGAAGTAGTAGAAGCGGTAGCATGAAGGCTACCATCGAGAGAAGCTGATCAGAAGCGGCAGTAGCAATACGAAGTAGAGTTAGAGGTCAACAAGTCTCGCAAGTTCCATTTGGTGGGTGACGTGGGCTGATATCAGAACCAGTGACTATTATACAAAAATGAACAGTCCACTTCAATCTTCTAATTCGCACCCACCTAATCATGGATTTAAGATCACCTAACGGCGTAGGTCAAGGGAACCTTTATTAAGTCAACTAGCGAAATTCATAAAACATTAATCTCAGAGAACGGTCGTTGATCCTCATGATCTTTATTAATGTCAGTAATAACCGAAGGATTGTAAAATACTCTTTATCTCTTTTACCATAGGGTCATAAGCTCGCAACGGAGTTTTTTGTGGTCCGCCAAGACAGTCAGAAAAATCCAACTTGAACCTAGATTTCGTTTCTGGACTCGATTCGTTTCGTATCGTATTTTTTTTTGCAACAGTGTTGACGCGCCAGAGTGATGCCATCTTGCGTGTGATGAGAATTTTAACAAGCAGTATCACTCCTGATTTTAAAAAGATGGTAGATATGTGTAATAGGGTACATTTGTCTCATTAAACCGATACAAATGATACGAAATTAGCACAATGAATAAAGTCGATAAAATTGCCACTATTTTATTTAATTTATATTTATTAATCTTTGGAATACAATTTACACTTTTCCTGAAATGCAAAGTCAACTAACGAAGGCTTCCATAAAATGGCTCCCGAGCCAAAACAATTGGCCACCCCTGCCGTAAAACCACGAGCACGCAACGGACAGTTGGTCGAATATCTCAAGACCACTTGATCATGTATATATTTAACCAATCGGGGTCAATAGTTTACTGTCAATATTTTCCTTCTAAAAAATGTAGCGTTATATCGTGAAATCGTAGAATCGACGCTTCGTCTCGAGCGAAGTTCTTGTCGACGCAACCTTTGTCGTCCGCCTGACAAATGCATCAGTCGAACGCATTTCTTGCATTCTTAAAGCTGCTCCAGCGAATCAACGCGCAAGGGAGGCTGGATAGATCCACGGCACGAAGCAACCTTATTGTTCAACGTTCAGATTATAACGCGGTTTGCGATGTCGCATTCGTCACGCGGTAAATATTAAACGTCTTTTCGACGTGGTAGCGCTTCATTATTTAAACAAAGTGCCTCTCGTCTCTCCGGCTAACGAACTAAGTATTATGCATCAGCACGGTGCATTCTTCGCGCATGCAAAAACGTTATATCGTTGTGATGTGGTTCGTAGGAAAGCCTTCGTGCGTTTGAAGGATCATCTCGTCGCGGGTAATTCGCGTTGATTGTTGGAACACCGAGGCTACTTTTGTGTCGCCCTTCGTTCTCTACTCTTTCTCTCTTTCTCTCCTTCTTGGACTGTTTCTCTCTGTCTCTCTGTTTCACTCGTATTTTCTCTCGCATTTTCTCGTCGCAGCGCGTTGTTGTGGAAGTTGCTTGTCGTTCCAAGCGAGAGGAGAAACGCGTCTCTTCGGCGACATCGCAGGCAGAACCCCTTTGTCGCGCAACGCGACAATCCACGAGGAGGCATGCGTTTTACCGCGCAACGATTTCACCCTTCTCGACTACGATCGCGTTCTGACGCAAATTCACGCGATATTTCAGTCTCTCGCGCCTTTTTTCCCCCCAGGATCTTGTAAGCGTAGGGCGACGTTCGATCGTCGATTCTCGCATCTTTTACGAGAGTAGACGGAGAGAGGTCAAGTTTCATTTTACGTAGTCGTTGTGCGGATTTTGTGAATTTGATCTCGACTTATCCAAAATTTTAACTTATTTCATTAAGAATCGCAAAGGCAATGAAAGAGAAGAAAATGGAGCGGGAGAAAAGTCTGGCTGTTCTGCTTGATCGCAATCGTCTTTTGACGCAAGTACGTTTCGAAGCTTGGTCATCGATTCTTGGTGTTATTGTAGGTAGTAGAGAGGATAAATTCCTATTGGCTGTTTCTTTCGGGGAACTCCGTGGATTTGATCTTAGCTTATTTAAAATTTCGATTTCTTTCGTAAGAAATCAAAAGCAGTGAAGGAAGCAGAGAAGAAGTGGGAGAAGAAGTGTGGTTGTTCTGCGGACCACAATCGTCTTGTGACACAAGTACGTTTCAATTATTGATTCTCTCTGTTCTTGTAGGGAGTAAAGAAAACGAACTGAATGGAAGATTCGTTGTTCAAACCTTGTGGATTCCCTCTGAATTACTTGAAGGAAGGACAGGAGAAGTGGGAGAAGAAGTTTGATTGTTTTGGTTGATCGTAATCGTCTTGTAACACGTATGTTTTCGAAGCTCGATCATCGATTGCCGCTATTCTTGTAGGAAATAAAGAGGATAAATGTCTGTTGAGACAATTTGTTGTTTATGTCTTATGGACTTGACCTCGACATATTCGAAATTTTAAATTCTTTAAAAAAAAGTAACTGGGGAAGAGATCTGGTCGTCGCTTGACCGCAATCTCCTTCTGACACAAGTACGTTTTCGAAGCTTGATCATCGATTACCATTGTTATCGTAGGAAGAAAAGTGGGCAAGTTCCTGTTGGCAGTTTCTTTCTGCACATCTGGTAAACTGGCTCTCAACTTATCTGAAATTTCGACTTCTTTCAAAAAGAATGGCAAGGACAATAAAAGGAAAGAATTAGTGGTAGAAGCAAGATGGTCATCCTTCTTGACTGCAATCATATACGAACGCGAGTCCTTTTTCGAAATTATATTATCGATTTACCTTGTTATTGTAGAAAGTCAAATTTCTATTTCAAACATTTGTTATACCAACTATATGGATTTTGTCTGGGCATTCCCAAAATTTTGATTTCATTCGAAATGAATCGTAAAGGCAGTGAAAGGAGTAGTAGGAGGTGAAAGCGGCGGGCATAACGGTCGAATTATACGCGAAGCGAGTTGGCAGGTGGCGGTGTAAGGACCGCCGTAAGTCAGGAATCTTTAATGCTGTCCCGTTAGGCGCATGACCGGCATGAGTTATTACCGTTTCCGGGTAGTCGGGTGCGAGCTGCACGATATATCAGCATCCACCTTTAACTTGGCTGTGCCATGGGTAGGACGAAGAGGATACGCAAAAATCTTTTCCTTACGCTCTCGTTCCATCCGTCTCGTCTTGGTTTTCTTCTCTTCGATCACGGAGTACGTCGGTCGACGACTGATCGACGATTTCCTGTCGTTTAAATATTAACGGGGTAGATGCGTCTGGTTTGAACGTTTCATTTTGTTGCGGCAACGAGGTGACAGGTCTTGTCAGAAAAAGATAGAAGCATGGCTATGACCATGAAAGTTCTGGTGACGTGGTAAGCGCATGATAAGGCGAGTCAAACTTTAACAAAATAAGAATATTCAGGATTTTATTTTGCGAGGCAGCGCCCGAATGCATTGTCTGCTTCGTGGGGCCCACCATGATGCACGCCGGCGTCAACGCGTGAAATGACCAGTTTCGCTTCGATGTCTAGGCAAATGATACAAGGTAATTATCTTCCGAACTGTTAACAGTTCAGTCGTACCCTTCCGGTACGATTTAATAATGAAGAATTGTGGATGAAATAACTACTTAATTTTTATTTAAGAGACTATTCAATTTTTTTTATGAAAGAAGCTTCATTTTATAATTGTTACATATTGCTAATTAAAATTATATTATTGATTTGAATAGAATTGTAGTTCATTGTGGAATATCAAAAGCAGTGGTACAGTGGTGACAATGGAAAAAGAAGAAAACATCAAAAAAGTCCACAAAATTGTTTCGGCAAATTGTAAAATGAAGATGTGAGAGATAGTTGATACTCTAAAGATATCAAAGGAACGTGTAGGCTTTCTTTTGCATTACCGGGATTATTTTTAGACTGGGCACTTATCACCCGATGCGTTATATAGTTAATAGTCCTCAAGCGTATGGTACTTTTTAAAATATTCTGGTAGATGTAAAGAAATGTATATAAATAACTAACGGACTATATACCCTCAAGACGATGACGTTAATCACGACAGTTTTTCCTTTAGTAAAAATATATATTGACCGACGTTCACACTAAACGTTTATAAGAATGAAATCCCACTGATTAACAAAAATTTGACCGTGACTTGTACCAAGAAATTCTAACATTAATTATATTTTATTATTACATATAATTATATTTAACAATAACTTTAGTCGCATGACGAATGTAACTCTATGTATTAGTCATAGGTAGTCTTAGATATGGCATAAAGAGCGATATTAGATGCATTGGGTTGTGTACGTGTGTCTCCTACTCAGAATTCAAGACAACGTTTGGGGGAGGGTCTTGCACTTGACAAAGTCATCTCATTTATTTAATTAAGAAAATCACCGAATGCTACTAGTACTGCAGATCATGCCAAACCCGTATAAATTAATATTAAAAGTCGGATGTGTGCCAAAGAAAATCAGTAGAGTGATATTGCTTGATGGCTTGATCCCGATATCAACGATAGTACCTACAAATACCGATAGTGTCACATTTACGGGTAAGATTGAGCTCGGATACCTAGGCAAGCGACAGGGATCCATCATCTTCCGACCTTGTGACAGTTCAGTCGTTTAGTCCCTTGGGATCAAACGCGATAAAGTGTCAGTGATGTCTTTATGACATATACCGAGGAACCGACAAGTTTGTTCGATGAAACTAGCAAGCATTTCAATGGTCTTGCTATCAGTGGGATGTCGACAGTTAACACGTTAAGCGCCACGCCGGTCCCTAGAGACCGGCGCAAGACTTTCCGTTCAGGCTACGGCAGTCCGCACGGACCGGTGACAGAGTTTTCGCGCGCGTGTGGGTTCTTCCGTACTGGTGAGACTGAACGTTTAATTTAGGCGACATCGGTTTTTGTTTGGTCAATGCTTTAAGGAAAACA
>JAITYT010000186.1:846866-858580 GCA_025433975.1 Liostenogaster flavolineata
CGATGCTTGTAAATCAAAGCGGAAGAGAGCAACGGGGTCTCGCAGACCATTTATTAATTTGTAATTGCTAGCTCGGTCTACGGGCCAACGAGATTCTACAGTGTACGATGCAGGTTGCACGCCATATAGCTTTCCGGAAATTAGGGGTCTGCGGAGTCTCGTTGCTACTATGGAAATTTAGTGCTAACCGGATCGCTTTCTTCCGGGTAAAGGTTGAAACAGTGGGGTTTCTTGCGTTCGCCTATACTTATTACGCTGACTGGTCAGCGTCGATACCACTCGCCTGGGTTTCGTTTCTGCTTATTTTTAGGGCGCTGAATAGCCCATATCACACAGCAAGACATAAATACCTCGCTCGCACTCCCAGACCGATAAGGCCAATTCTGAACATCGTCCAAGTAAACACAGCTATGTATTTATAAAAGACTGACATAATCAACCGTTCGCATGAACTAATCGATTCGTTGAGCTAATCAACCATTGTGCGTAAAATCCCCGCGATAACTACCAGTTGTGTTCGAACTTCCTATTCTTCTCTTGGTTCATCGCGCTAAGCTTCTTTGTTTAAATTGACGCACGCCATTGTAGTTCGACACGTCTCTCGATCCCTCGAAACAGAGATCTTCAAACTAGTACATACCAGTTCTGGTAGTCCAGCCAATCGTCGGGATCGGATAAAGACAGGTGTCGTCCACGAATGACCATTATTGGTTACATTACAGGAATTGTTTGAACCAGAATTGCGAAAGGTTCTATTGGGCTAGCAAGAAAGTAATTTAGCTTTTGACAAATAGATGAAGTTATGTCTTCTTCGAAGAACTTGAAGGATTATATATCTTTCATCTTGTTCGGTGACCTTTAGTCATCTTTCAGGCAACTTCATGATTCTTAATGATAACACTGACAGGTCATAAAAGAAATAGAAATACAATTGATCAAAGTTCATTCTTTGTATAAATGATCGAGTTTCATTTCACGCTAAAGGACAAAAATTATTTACTTGCCAAGTGAATAGACGCCAAGGCCGAGTTCTCTAAATCTTTTGAGATTGTCAATGACTCTCGATGTCTTTATTCGATTTAAACCTAGATAACTAAACATTCGTCCAAGAAACTACCCACCCCTGCCAGTTTTGCGAATTTGAAACGTGCCCGTTGCGCTTATGCCATCTTTCTCGCAGTACCTTGATAAATAGTAAAATGAGTTATCCAAAGGTGATAAGTACAGCTGTACACTTGTTACTTTTCGAGATTTGCTATAATCCTTTTTTAACTTTTCTTTTTAAATTTATGCTCGTTCGTAAATTAAGACGTTCCATCAAAATAAATATTGAAAAGCCCACGGAAGACACGACTAAAAGTGCGGCAAACAGACGCAGAATTTGTACTTTCTGGCCATCTAAGAAATGCAGAATACCAAGTACGTATGCAACCACTGCAACAAGGGTATTTGTGGAGAGCACATTTTTAACATCTGCCAAGAGTGCAAACGCTAGTTTTTATCACCTTTCTGTTTTTTATTTGAAATAAATGAAGGAAATGTAAAAATGTACTTGTTTTTATTGCATAGACCATGAGTCGAATGATTAATTACAGAGTGACATTGATTTAAGTTTAGTTATCTAGGGTTAAACGCGAAGGCTGCGTTTAAAATTATGAATTCGCACGCTTCGGCTAGAGAACTAGATGGTAGAGGTTAGAGGAAGATTGTTAGAAAACCTTCTCGCAAATGGTGTCGAACGCAGCGACACGATTGCTTCTTGGAATACGACGACAATCTTGAACCTTAGAAATCTCTTTTATTCGCGTTATAAACTGCTCGTTCCCGAGTCGGAACGATCGTCTTTTAAACGGAGTAAATCGAGAAATATCGCGGCGCAATTTTCGATCCCCATTGTCGATCGCGAAATTGCGCGTCCCCTCGTCGCTTCCTTGAAAGAATCGTTGTCGGCATTTCGTTCTATTATTCGATCGTAACTTTGAAAATCGTAAAAGTTCGACACTTGCCGTATTCAGAGACCGAGCGCCAACGCATTCATCGCCAGATGTGTCACGCGTGACCGCAGATTGTTTCGTCTGAGACGATGGTCATCGGTGCCTCGAATGTTTATATTCGTCAAACTTGAATCATCAGCCAATCATATCGAAATCGTTCCGTATATTACGAAGTTTTTCGTAGAAGTGTTCTTCTTCGTACAGCAATTGTCAGAATATTAAAAGAAGCGACCGAAGCTGAAGAAAAGAAGAGGTTGAAGCTTGACGAATTTTTCCTCTTTGTTCGAAAAGTAGCAAAAGTTTAACGAACATAGTTAGTACTAAAAAATATAAGAATAATGAAAACAGTAACATTACTGTTAGATCCACCGGAAAATTCCAGTGTTTCAATATTGACTATTTCGACTATTGCTTGAGAGACTTAATATATTCTACTGAACCCAAACAGCTACTACGCTTAACTGAAAGCGAAACATGTGACCGGAAACGTGTTAACCAACGACAACGACTATGCAGTGACGGCCTCTAACGATTAAAATTGCATCGCGCGAGATAAGTCGCGGCAGATAGATTGGAGAAATTGAATCAAGGGCCGACGTAATTTCGCGTAGAATCGCGCTCCGTTAACGACGTCTTTCGCCTCCACATTTTTCATTATTTCCCTTAGCCACGCGATTTTCCTCGATAAAGACGGTGTCCTCGACGCCTTACGCTCTCCTACCCTCCTCCATCGCTGCTTTATCGTTTCCACTTCTGCCGTCGCTTTTACACGCGCGCCTTTTCCCTTTTTTCTGTCCGCTCTTCTCGCTTGTCGACGCGATAACCGCGAGTCGCAACCACCGAGTCGAGGTCGATGACTCGAGACTAGAAGGTCTAGCGTTGCCTCTTCCTTGCCTTCTCCTTCTCCTTCTCCTCTGCTCTGCCCTGCCCTGCCCTGCCCTGCCCTGCTCTTCTTCTCGTGGTCGTGCTAGTCGTTCGATTTTTATTCCCAATAGCAAACGATCTGCAGCGCGCGTATCGTTTCTACGGTCGATTGTCGCGTGGGTTCCTTCTAACGATGGCCGCAAAGGCTATCTAATTTAGCGTGCACGCGACACTCGTGGTCGCAGCGTAGTCACGGTTGTTGATGCTTGCGGTAACGCAGACGCCTATGCTCCGTTCTGGTGCTCCGCGATCGTTAACCGCTCGAACGGAGAGCGAATTTCTCGAATATCCAGCCGATCGCTGCCCGACTGTGAAGACAGTGCTCTCGACCACCAGCACCAGTACTGATAACGCTAGTTCCAGCACTAATACCATCGGTACAGGCGCTAATGCCAGTAGTACGAATACCGATGCTAACAGTACAGGCAGTAACGTCATCGGTGCCAACACGATCAGTACAGGCATTAACATTACTAGCACAAACATCAATACCATCGGTACAGGCATTAAAACCGCTAGCACAAGTACTAATATCGTCAGTACAAGACTAATCCTCCATTAATACAGTCATTAACACCAGTAGCGCAAGCATTAACACTTTGCGGACGAGTGTCGACATATAGCCGCCCAACTTAGTTCATAGCTGCAAGGTGTATTATGGAGCGCCTCGAGTACGTCTGTTGTCTGAACGATAACATTACGCATGGGTATAGCAAAAGAGTGAAGTTTCCTTTCGAAAAAATTAGGTACCTTTGGCAATGAAGTCTTATCTTTTGTATTATGCGAACTTCCGACGTGAGACGATGGCAGAGTCAGAACGAATTTTAGTTCTTCGATTCAGTCTCTTAGTGTCACTATCAGAGGAACCAACAGGTATTTTATACATTTTATATCTTATATGTAGTATCCTACACGCGATGGCTAAAAGATTCAGACACGATACGTTCGATAGTGACAGTGATGATGAATACTTCTTTGACTCTGACAAAACGGAAGATGACGACATTGCTTCATCCAGTGGAAGTAAAATTCGTACAAGGAATCCACTTAGGCATTTCAATATTGGCAGTGATAGTAGCAGTAGCGAAGAAATAAGTAGTAGTAGTGACAAATGAGGATGTCATTCCAGACAAAATACTATTTAGATCTGGATCACGAAGCCTTGGTTCACAACTAAATCCAAATTATACGGAACCATTAGATTATTTCAATTCGTTTTTCTCCGATGAGTTGATGAAGAAGATAGTTGGGACTCATCGGTACGCAAATAATAAAATACAAGGAAACCGTTTAACAAAACGGTCCACATGGCATGTGTGGACTGATGTTACAGCAAAGGAATTGCGAGCATTTCTCGGTATAATATTGCTTATGGGTACAGTACTACTTCCGAGCCTAAAGGAATACTGGTCAGCGGATAAGAAATATAGGATTCCATATTTTGCCGAAATATTCAGAAGAGACCGATTCTTATACTTAAATATTTTGGATGCTTCATACAAATGAAAATGTCGAAGGCATGCTAAACGTGAGAACACGGACGCAGAAAATTAGCAATTTTTTAGATTATATCGACAACGAATGTCATGAAAATTTCGTACTCGAGGCGGAGTTATCGGTGGAAGAATCAATCATAAAATTCAAAGGGAGTATAAGTTTCATTACTTACAACCCACAAAAACTAACTAAGTGGGGTATACGCATTTATATTCTTATGGATGCCAATACTGGTTACGTTACTATTTTGCCCTACTATGACAGTTTTACCACTGAAAAATTAGTCAGACTTGATCTGCCGATAAGTACAGAAATAGTTTTACAACTGTATTAAAATTTATTACAATCTAATATCCTGACCTGTGGGATACCATATTTTCAATGACCGGTACTTTGCAAGCATTCCCTTGGCTGATGCATTATTGGAACTGGAACAATCCAAACGAATAGGAAATTTATTCCACCCGAAATAAAAAACTCAAAAATTGCGAAAAATGAAATCATTGCCTACAGACGAAAAGAAACATTATTATTGGCTTGGAGAGATAAACGAATTGAGACAATGCTCAGTACTTGTGCTACTTCATCTTCAAAAACAGTCACCAAAAAGACACTCAATGAAGGAAGAACCAATATTGTCAAGCCACATGTAGTTATAAATTATAATAAATATCTGAACGGGGTAGACAAAGTTGATCAGTATACAGGGACGTACTGTTTATGCGAAAATCCCTAAAATGGTGGGGAAATGATTTTTTTTTGGGCTTGGAGGTCTCAGTTATAAATTCGTATCTATTATATAAGGACCATCAGAAAAATATAACATAACAAAGTTAACACATCTACAATTTATACATCGCTTAATGGGTCAAATGGTTCGAGATTTTCGCTATACTGAACTCAAGAAACCCTCCACTTCTGGCAGAGTAGAAAGGCCGAACGGTCTTTTAGATATTATTCGGCGAGACGATACAGGAAGAAGTAAAGACTGTGTAGTATGCTCTAATAGAAAGATAAAACATGGGAGAAGAGAGTCAAGGTATTATTGTGCAACCTGCACGGCTAAGTCGGCCTTGCACATAGATGATTTTTTTGAAGGATACTACACAAAGCAGGAATACAAAGTAAGTCATACATAAACACAACCAAGTTCCTTTTTGTTGTTTTCTTTTCAATTTGTTTGTTCATTGTTTGCTTATAATTTTGTTGTAATTTATGAAAGTTTATTTCGTATTAAATAAAGCTTTCGTTTTTATAACGATCACTAGCACAGGCATCGACACTGCAAGTACTAACACCATCAATGCAGGGACTAACATCATCAGTACAAGCATTAACATCATCTATACTAACACTACCAGACAGACACTAATCTACAGGCACCATCACTAATACCAGTAGCACTACTAATACCGCTAGAACGACGACCACGAAGACAGACGACGCATTGTTCTTCGATGTTGGCGTACATACAGTTACTGCATGCTCTGGTACCATCGTGGCATTGGAAACTCCAAAGTTCCCCGTTGCATTTACCAAAGCGCGTTACTCGCCCTTTATTCCATGCTAACTCGAGCCAGTTGTTCTACTTGCCAGACCCTCGTCTTGCGGTCCAATAAGTTTTAATATCGTAAGATCGTTCGATCGTGGCGTGTATTCAGTCGAAGGAAGAACCTACAAGAGCGTTCGCGGAGCTCGTATACTTCGGTCGATCATATCGTCGTCGTGCTTGTTGAGAATTTGGATTGGAATTTTGCGGTTTTTTCTCTGCGTTCACGACACGTGGATTCCAGAATTATCGAACTGTGCGCCAAGATCGTTTCTGCCTGGCACTGCGTTATTTCGTTTGAAATAACTAAAATTGAATCAATGGAAAGTAATATTTAAATTTGTAGTATACGTGTGAGGTGTATGCACATGAGTTTGCCTTGAGCGAAGCGATAAGCGAACGATTAGGTTGAACATGTTCGGAGATGGACAGTGTGATCAGAGCCAGGCTACAAGCTGCTGGATATCGTTAATGTATCGATAAAATAAAGAATCGTAACTTGAAGTAGAATCCCACAAAATTCTCTTCAACAATTTTTTATTTCACCATTTGAAAGAACAAAGTTTCCAAATCTTGTCGATTTGAAAAACATTTTACAATAGAAATGAAGCGAGTCACACGAGGAAAAGGAAATCTGGCCCTCACTCGAGGACAAAAGACACTTCCAAAAACTGACCTGCCATTGCATCTTTCCTTATCTTCCCTTACAACAGTGTTTTTCAACGCACGATTCGTTTCTGCTTATTGGCATCTTATTATTTCGTTTGAAATGATCCAACAAGTACATTTGCTTGCGACATGCGACTTGTGCCGCGTAAAAGCTCGAGTAAAAGCGTCTGGAACGTTCTATACGACGCTACTCGCGTTTTACGTGTACGTGCACAGGTGCATGCGTGGCCGTCGGTCTTCTGCAAGAGGAGCAGGTGATGTCGGAGAAAAGGTCTCCCGTGGCGCAAGCCTTCAACGACAGAGACTCGATATCGTGCGCGATTTCTTCCTACCTTCAAAAGTGATATCGTCCATTTAACGTTCCTCGATTTCGATAGATAAAATATTCTATCACACATTTTTAATTAACATATGGGGTCCCAGTGATTGTTCTTGATTGATTCATCAATTTTGTCGGCGTCCACCTGGAGGGTCATTGTCCTGATTTATTGGTAAAATTATTATTGAGTTGAACGAATGACAATTTTGTTTATCGTGCTGTTCTCGTGAAGTTAAGATGAGTCGATTTTTTGCCTTCGATATATTTTTTGCGCCTTCTTTAACATTTTCTTCAACTGTTTGTTGGTGTTAATTTATTAACAGCTATTCAAAACACTTCAATTTCAACGACACACAGCTGGATTTCTAAAGAACGTAAGCTTCGTAGAACTGCGATTATCTAGACGAATGAAAATTTGTTTCTCTTTTTATTAAAAAAGAAGTCCTGGATTCAACTACGATCCTATCGACTAAAGACAATTTGGTTTATCGTGCTACTCTCGTGCGAAGTTAGTACGAGGCGGCTTTTTCTCTTCGATGGACTCTTTAAATCTTCCTTAACATTTTCTTTGATACTTTCTCCATCTTTGTTTATCAACAGCTATCCAAAACCCTTAAACATCACCAAGACGAGTTACAAACGAGTGACCAGGTGACGATGAATCTCGTGGGGTCCGTCGATGGAATCTTTCGCGTCACGATTAAGACGCGCTGGAAGAATAACTCGACAGGCTACCCGCGATCACTACGAAGAAGTTCCAACGCGAAGAACGAACATTGATCGATCGTACCTTGTCAGATTCAACGATCAGCGTCAATTTATATCTGCCGTGTCGTTACTTCGAGGTGCATTAATTCGACGATTCGAACCTGCATTTGTCTGTTGCATCGTGGACTTTTCGACGCACGATGATCCCTCCAACGCCACGCGTGCATTTCCTTCTCGATTTTGCGAATCGTTAGATATCTTTCAAATTGACGCATTAATCACGATCGCGAGATTACGACGCGGCGTTCCTTCCCGCTTGCTGGTCCAGAGAGTCGATACTTTTTCCACCCAAGCGACAGAAATCTGCCAAGTCGACGTTCTCCAGTCGACCGTTTCTATTTACTTTCGCAGTCGAGGCATAAATGCATTACAAATTGATTAAGCCGCGGTTTCCTGGTAAAGAAGCGCGATAACCTTAGCCCCGATGATGCTTCTCGTTATCTCGTGACTCGGAGCGACCGATAAAAATCGATCTTCCCCCCTTCGTACGCCTGGACGATTTCGGTATCGCCTTGCGTCTCATTCCAAGCTGATCGTGCGCTCTTTGCATCAGGCGGATCTAGAATCCTTTGGAGTAGTAGAATTACAAAATTATAAAGCTCATGATGGCGTTTTAATTCGTTTACATGGTTAGATGTACACTAATGATAAATAGTCGTTTATCATACAACTTTAACCTTGTGGTGACGTTTTAACTCATTCACTTGGTCGGATATATATATTTATGATAAAAAGGCAGATTTTGTTGTATGTATACTAAGGCAAATTGGAAAGACTCGAGGTTAAAATTAAGTTCAATCGCAAGTATCTCAATAAGTGAAGAAAAAGTGAATATTTCCTTGGAAAGTTGAACGTCCATTCTTCTTGGTCTGAAAAACCATATTAGGAAAAATCTTATTAGAGGATACGAGATGATTATACGGTCAATATATAGCAACAAAAGTAATTTAGAGTTGTATTCTTTAGGGGAATACAACGCTATCCATTCATAGTTTCTTACGGTGTCTTTCGTCGTTCGATATACAAATGCGTGTATGTATACGACTTACGACATGATGCAAATGAATCAAAATTTAACGACACGACTATTTTCCTTTTCCCTTGTATTATTACAACGTGGGTCACTGTATTTGTCACTTCCTCCACAAAACGTCGATTGTTTCACAACGTGATCGTTGGAATCTTAACCTTTTAACACGTTCGAGACGGAGTCAATTTTGATACGCTTTCCGTTCGGTCAGCAAAGAGCACTCGACGAATGTTTGATCGTACGGTGTACAAACAGAAAATAACGCGCTTTATACGACAGAGATTCTATTTCACCTCGTGTTTAAACTATAGAGCGATTTTTTATCGTTCGATAAATGAACAAAGATAAGAAACAGCCGCTAGAATCACGAAAGAGTAAAAGCGTCGTTACAAAATTCTAACCTTACTTTTTATGTTATACAAATTAAATTTATATACTGGACTAAATTGTGGTGAGAATTTTTTCGTTCGATAAGCAAACGGAAGATACGGAACAGGCATTGATTAAGAGACGATTTTTTAGGCGAAATCGCGAAAGAATATAGGCATTGTTACAATTTTGTAACTGTACTTTTTATATTATACAAATTAAATTTATTTTTCAGACTAGATTCTAGATCGTGGGATAACGATTCAATCATGGAATGCAACTAAAAATACGGAATGTCGGACATTGAGAACCGACACCGCCTTGGATGCGTTAGCCAGCCGATTGATTTAGTATTTCTAGAGTGATAAATATAAAACAGAAAGTGTAATTTGAATGAAATGTATTATCTTCCTTACAGTTTTTGAAGACCTATCTTTTCACATAGAGGTAAAAAAAGATTCTATCACGGATTTGTGTGCATTTAATCAATTAGAAGAGTTAGATAGATACTGTTGCGTGGAATCGCCGAATCGCAGGGCTTTTTTTTATTCCATTAGCTTAGTATTTATAAATTTATCTCTTTAGCCTAGCCGACGCTTTATGTTAACAAAATTTTGATTTAAATTCGATTTGATTTTCCTTTGTTTTGACTATGGATTTTTATTTCTTTAATTAATTAGGAGAGTTAAAAGACAGCATTTTTATGAAACAGACGTATCATTGGCTTACTACTTCTCAAACGATCTCCTTACCCTTGGTGACGATTTATTCGATTAAAATTTACCTTTTAAAAAATAATGCTAATCTCAAAACGGAGATTCTTATGTTTTGTCGATTATTTAACAGAATTAGAAGACAGAATTGCATAGATCCGACGAATCGCCAGTACCTCGAACCTATCGAACCGGAAAAGATGAGCGAATTCGTTGGAATTGAGTGACAAAAGCGCGAGCAGCGTGTCACGGTACGGCGCACTTTGGAACTCTCCGATTAAAAAGGACAAGAAAAGAAGGATTCCACGAGAACAAAGCGACGACGAAGAGCCTGGCTCGCGCGCGCACTGCTAGCAGGTGCAAAGTAACAGCTTGCACCGCGCTCGTGACGGACAGATGCTGGCGGGCGAGCAGCCGGCATTTCGTTTCGTCGCGACGCTTTTTCGACGATCTCATCGACGCAGAAACCCGCTTTCGAGGACACCTCGAGATGTCTCTCGATCGTACGACCTGCTCGAGAAAGGAAGGAAAATATCAAGGGCGAGGAGCGCGGAAAACGACTTCCTCTCGAAAGGCGTGGAGCGCGCGCGACTCTTGGAATTTCTTCGACTCCCTCTTGGGAACGCCGGTTAACAGTCGCCGCGCCTCTTTCGAATCTTTCGAACGAGGTTAATCGCGCGCAGTAAATGGTTTCGCGCGATAGTCACGTTTGCTCGCAAAGCCGCGCCAATTTCGTCGAACGAATTATCACGAAACGAATAATCGAAAAAGATCGTAGCGAGAATCGAATTATACCGTTGTCCAAAAAGTATCGGGCCTTTTTCAGGTGGATTCTTGCGAGAAATGAATTATTTCATCGTCGAAATATCAGGGATAGTCGAGAAAGTACTGAATCTTTATCGCGTGGATACCAGCGAGAAAAGTGGGTCTGATAATACTTTTCTGACCTCTCAATATGTTGGTGACGACATATACCTTTACTATATGTGGGATTGATGAATTCATTGTTTTTTGATGAGATAGAACACTTATTTCAAATGATAGGAGCATTACTTTTATTTATATAATTTATAGACTTTTCTTGGACCTAAAAATATTGTACTTGCTTTCATCTGCAAAAATTACGTTTTTCCACCATGCTTCTTCTTTAGAAATGTATTCTTTGGAGAACAGTAATCGTTTCTTTCGATTAATGTCGTTAATATATGGCGTTTTTCGGAGAACTCTGCCATGGTATCCATTTTCATGAAGCATTCGACAAACTGTCGGGATGAACTTTCTTTCTACCGTCAATCTCGGGCCACTTACGATAGGGTCTTTTTTCACTTTCCTAATAATATTGCGTTTATCGCGAACATCGAGTAACTTTGGACGTCCGTTCTGTTTAATAGATTCGATTCTATCCTCACCATTATACCTTCGTATAATGTCCGCAACAGTACACTTGCTCAAATTTAGCAATGTATCAATGTCTTTATATAATTTTCCCTTTTCGCGATTATAAATAACTAGTTGTCGCATACTATACGACGTATTTTTGGTTGTATCGCACGTGTTAGTGCGATACAAACAAGGCTCGAAGTGAAACTCTCACTACGGAATAGTGCTTAGATTGTATGTTTTCAAACATCGTCACTGAGTAACGTACCCGTTTTAACAAGACGTTCAAACTACGAAACGTGTAGAACGTTCGAATATTTTTGCGATGTCAAAATTGAACACTTTTTCACTTAGCACTAATTACCAAGAAAAATCTATAAATTATATAAATAAAAGTAATGTCCCTATTATTTGAAATAAGTGTTCTAACTTGTTAAAAAACAATGAATTCATTAATTCCACAAATAGTAAAGGTATATGGCAAAAAGTTCTCAAATACCAT
>JAITYT010000186.1:904484-917232 GCA_025433975.1 Liostenogaster flavolineata
TTTCGCCTTTTGAGCGTGAAATAAAACTCAATTCTTTGTACAAGGAACTGAGCAAATATTGGTTTGTTTGGAAAGCCTCCGTCGATAAAAAAAGTATACAAATATTGTATTATATAGTGTATTTATTAATATCGGCAGAACGCGCTGATCATTGTTGTGACATTGCACTGCTGTGTTCAATCTTTGTCATTTTTTTATCGGCGGAAATTTCTCGAACAACAAATAAAAAAGTAGTGATCAACACAATTTAGTGAAAATCGGCGGAGACTTTCCAAATAATACAATTTTTTCTTGATGATCTTCTACAATCTTTCCGACAACTTCGCGACTCATAATCATAATATTGACGGAAACTAATGAATAAAAAGTTGCGACATCTGTTCGCAAAAATCAAAATTACTTTCTTGCTAACTATAAAGCACTTATAGTATTAAATACTTAGAAGAACGACTTTTTTTCTCTTTTAAAAAATCGTATCTTGCATCTCTTTTACTACGGATAGGATAGCTATCCTATACGGTGGAAATAAACAGACTCATTGACGCGACATCGACATTTTATCGATTTTTTGATTTCGAATCCACGCGCGTTAACAGCGTAAATTTTCCGCAAACGCAACGTAGCTGAGAAAAATTATTCTAATTAAGTGGTCCACTTATCTTTTCACGGATAATTATAAGCGTTTTCCGTCGTACCGTGTACATGGACTTTATCGGCATTGACGTTACATTGTATCGTGAAAATTGTAATTTGCATAAAAGCATTATCGCGAAATGTTCAATAATAAGCGTCGAACGATTTGCAACCAATGCTAAATTTAATGTATTAAAATTGCCCATTAATGATCGTTCTTTTGCTACTCTTTATGTTCCGGGCCATTACAAATGGTCGTTCGTAAATTAAGTAGTAAGTCGGATCAACGAATTTCAGGTATGCGGGCTTAATAGAAAAGCCAATAAACCTTTTCGCGTTCATTCGCACGTACGAAAGCTTCCTTCTTTTTTCTTTTTCGTCAAACATACAAAAGCTCCCTTTTTCCTTCTCCGTCAAATATTCGAAAGATCAAATATGCGCATTAAAATTCCTCGAGAAACGATCTCCTAAAAAATGTAACGTCGAAACGAGTGATTTTTCTCGATATCAATTTTGCTATTTTCGGATCCAATTGCGTGGAAATTGTTGACCTCTTAATTTCTCATAAAATCGGTAAGAGACGCGTTTTAACTTTTTTATCGTCAATCTTCGTTCTTCCGATCGTTTTAAACAAATTCCATACTACGTGTCTCAGCGGCGAAGAAAAGATCGAGAAACGCGTGATCATTTCTTATCGGCCTAATTAACAAAATTTTCTCTCATTCGCTCTCACGTACGTAAGTTTCCTTTTTGTTTCTTCGTCGAGCACTCGAAAGATCGAAATTGCGCATTTATATTTGCGATTTCAAAAAAATATCAAAATTTGTCTAAAAAGAAGACAAGAAAAAAAAGAGAAATCATAACTCAATAGAAAGTTTATAAAAACCGACATTACTTTATTGCCAACAAAATATCTCTCAATCTACGAAAAAAATTAAGAAAGGATCGATTCGAACTGGCAATCGGACCATTTCTAAACGGACCGGAGTGCGTCGTTCGTACGCTTCGACCTGATATCCGTTTTCGATAGGCATTCGTCGTTCGCATTGTCCGTCGATATTAATGCTGCATTCCTGGCTCTCGATCGACTCGAAAATACGACGTCGTCGATAATGACGTTCGCACGATAACAAGTCGAACCGTTCGAAACACGTTGCTCTCTCCACATTTACCACGGACAACGAAGGACCGTGCGGACCCAATTTTTATTACGATAATCTGGAAACGCGTGAACCGTGCGTGGCGCGGCCGAGAGTCAGGTATTTCAATTTGGTCGGCGCTTCGGTCATTGGACGAATCAATTAACGGCAATAAACCATTCCAGCTGATCTCCGTACGAACCCTTCGCCCCCTCCAACCTTCGAACTATGTCCCGCCTTCTCGTCCTTTCCCTTTTTACCGGGGCTTTTTTGTCGTTTCTCCTTTCGCTTCGTCTCGATCCGAGCGTCAACTAGAACAGCGTATGCGTTCGTCCGCTCGCACGTAAATTCACGGTTTTAATCGCTTCTTCTATTCCTCGAATACTTCGAATCGACTTCTCTACGAAAAAAAGAAAACGAAGAATTTACGCGCTGCGCTATCCGCGATTATTCTTTCACGTGATCAACGGTCGAATGGAACGGTTCGATAGAGATGTTAAAAATTAAATTTGTTCTTTTTTCAGGTGAGTATCGATGTTCGAATCCTGCCACACGCTTCAACGAACCCTTGATCGATGTTTCAGTAAGTAAAAGAACACGCGGTTTATTTAACCATGGTCTACCGGAAAGTTCTGTCGTTTTTTGAGTTAAAAGATACTAAAACATTTTTGATATATTAATTAAAATTTACTGGATAATATAATTTTCCTCTTCTTCGCGTAAATATCGAGTACATACGTAGAAATGAAAAGATCGAAAGAGTCAGTATTCAACTTGAGATGACATTATTTAACAGAACTTTTTGATAGAACTAATATATATGTTTGTAAAAGAAAAACAGAATTTGTATACTTTGAAGATGTTGGATAGGTACACAAATATGGTACCAAGATGTTTTTTCATACAAACAATTATGACAAAATCGTAGGTTTACCGGAAAATTCTGTTTTTTTTTGAACATTTTTTTTAAATCTGATAATTTTATTTTATTGAAGGCACTCGTCCATGTGCACAATTAATTAAGATAAAATATAGTAATAATTATTATAATTTTTATAATTATAATTTGTACTTTGTAGCATAATTGTATTTTAATTAATATGCATGACGCGTATATGCGAAATTATGCAAAAAGCATATATGCCACGTAGGCAGTTAACAGGTTAAAGCGCACTTTTTGCCATTATCCATCAGACTCTCGTAGCTGACGATAGCTCAGCAACGGAATCGTGATCGCCAAATAGAAGTCGTTCGCAATAATGGACTTCGTATTTTATAGTTTAATCGGTTTATGCTCTCGTCCATCCGCCATGGTGGTACTAGTTCGTTAACGACTGAAGCCTTATCGGTCAGAAGGATCGTTGGTCTCGTACGGTTTGATTAATATTCATGACTCACTCGCGAAGGACACCGGTATAACGTACCTATATTTCATCCGAGACAACAGGTAAGTCCTATCGCCGTGCTTTTTTCAAATGGACGTCCAATATCCTCGAACATAACCTCGAATCTCCATCGTCGATCACGGTCGTATTTGAATTATGCATCTTGTCTGTGTATTTCGCGGTGACGCCTCGATATTGTTCGTTTATACAGAATCGGATCTTTTCGATCGACGCTTCTTCCGTCACGAATGTCTAGTTTGTCGTTCGAGTTGTCAGTTTCTTTCATACGGTCGATCGTCTTGCCATTGTCGAAGTTAATTTTTACGATCGATTTCGCAGGTGAATTTTAAATTACGAAATCACAATCGAAATTACGTACGATTATAAAACAGTAGAGCCTCTTATGGTTCGTGCTAAAATTTTCCACCGTCTATCCTTTGGTTGATCCTCGGGGTAATTAGGAGTGAATTCTTTAATTGTATTTAGAAATTGTGGGAACGATTGACCGACAGGTATCGTAAGAGTACCAGGGTAGTCGCGGTGCACGAGAGTTTTCCGATAAAATCTTGTCGAGGAAATTCTTTCGTTTGGTGAGATTTAAGAATTGGAGAACGTCCTAGATCTAGTTTTTTGCCTAGTTCTGTGCCTAGATCTAGCTTCTGTGTGTGTTGAATCATCGAGTAGTGTATCTTGGTCTTACTTCAGCATTGGACGTTTGTATGTAGCGTGTCTTGTTCTCGTATCAGTTTTGGTTGTACGTAGCCAGTGTATCTTGGTCTAGCCATAATGTTAGACGTACGCAAGTAGTATGTCTTGTTCTCGACCCAGTGTTGAATAAATTTAAGTAAGATATCTTGGTCTCATTCCAGCGATGAACGTTTGTTAGTAATGTGCTTTAGCTATGATTCTGTTGGAGCGATTTAAGTGGTTTGTCTTGGTCTCATCCCAGTGTTGGATGCTTGCAAGTAGTGTTTCCTGTTCTTCTCCTAGTGTTGAACGTATGCAGCTAATGTATATTGATCTCTTGCTAATGCTGGATGTATGTAGCCAGTGTATCTCGGTCTAGCCATAATGTTAGACGTATGCAAGTAGTGTGTATTTATCTCAGCCCAGTGTTGGAGGGATTTAAGTGGTGTATCTTGGTCTCACTCCAGTACTGGACGTTTGTAAGTAGTGTGTTTTGGTATGGACCCAGTGTTAGACGTATGTAACATATTAATTTTTTTCACTGTGAACGTTCAAAAGTTTAAAAATATATTTATCGTATCTTACTGAGACATCAGTGTCTTTCAAATATTTAACCCTCAACTTCCTCTTGAATTTCAAAATCGACCACATTTACACAAAAACGCTCATTTATGGAAATCTAAATCAGACCCAAACTAAATTGCGTTCTAAGAATTTAGGAATTAATGTCAACGACATTGGCAATACTGGCGTTTTCAATGACACTCTTTCTTTCCATTTGCTTCTTTAACGATAAGAATTCAAGCGAATCTGATTTTTTGAAGACAACGATGCTTGCCTAGATCGATAAATACTTGGGGTCGATAAAGCAAATATGTCCAATTGCCCTTTCGCGTTGCGAAGCAGTCGTGAATTTATCGTCTGGAAAAAACGTATCTTTTATGATTTAGTTGTCGCGAGTAGCGCGTCGTATCGCGTAATATCCGTCGTATGGATCAAAGCCGTCGTTTCCCTCTTTTTTTTCGCCGGCAATCGAATTCTCGAGCGCCGGGCAATCGAGGGAACGACGGAGGACGAACATAGGCTAACGGTTTGAAATACCGGCTTTCACGTGGCATTTCTTCGAAGACACGGCGCTTCGAAGGAGCCTGATGGCGAAGATGGTGCAGCCGGGGCAAGAGAGGAAGCCGGAGATATATTATTATTGTCCGGCGTATACGCGGCCACGATTCCTCGAAATGTTGCGAGTTCAAAGCCACTCGCGAGTGCGAATCGAGTGCTCGTAAACCGCGCGATTGTTATCACAAATTTGTCAACGTGAAAATGTGTTTAAAAATTCGTTCCGTATCTAGAAGTCGAAGATACGAGACTTCGTTTCGCGTATAACATCAAATTGCACAACGAGGAGCGCTGAGTCCTTTTTGTAATCGCTGCTGAGAATTTATCGTTAAAGAAAAGGTTAGGAGAAAAGGTGACGGGAATGTCGATGTCATTAGACGCGTTGCAACTTTATAACGATGCATATTTAATCCATTGACTCTAAGAGACGACGATTGATCGGATGGCTGGACTTCGTCGTAAATTAAATGCTATTTTTTAAAGTTTTTAAAGTCAATATTTCGTGGTCAAATCTTTTCCCCGAGACGAACGATATTTTTCAAGAGCCAAATTTTGAGGTAATTAATCATTTTCCAGTTTGATGAGATCACTGGAGAAATAATAACCCATCGGTTCAAAGAGACGACGATTCACCGACTAGCTTATCTTTTAACTTTTTTAATTAGTTAAATAAATAAAAGTCCGTGGTCAAATCTCTAGTCTGAAATAAACAATATTTGTCAAGAGCGATACTTTGATGATGTAAATTGTTAGCCAGGATAAGAAGATAACTGAAGATAAGGAAATATCATTCCATTGCTTCAAAGAGACCTAGTCGTTAAAAGAGTTCCATGTAGTGCTGTTTTGAATGGTCCTAATTAACTAAAGACATCAAAATCCGTCGTTAAATCTCTTCCCTGAGATAAACAATATTTTCAAGAGACCAATTTTGATTTAAAAAATCTTCCAGTCTTAAATGGTCATTAGAGAAATATTAACCCATTGGTTCAAAGAGACGACGATTCGCCAGTTGGCCGGACTTGGTCGTAAATTAAATGTTGTCTTTTAACTTCTCTAATTAATTAAAGACAAAAATTCGTGGTGACCATTTCTTCCCTATGATAAACAGTATTTTTCAGAACTCAGATTTCGATTAAATAAATCGTTTTTTCAATCGATGGTGCTCCCGATCGTTATTTCACGGGCATCTCGCCGACAAGTTCGAACGTGTAATGAGCTGCAACTCGCATCGAGTGGAACTGAGTCGAACGAATGGGTCCGTAGTTAAAGACCACCACTCAACGACATCCGATAATTACCATGGATCCGATATGGGTTCATTTATCGCGATGGCCTTCGATCGACCTTATTTCCCTCCTTTGACAGCTGGACAATATCCGCTCTACGTTTATCCGCTAACGAATCAAGAAAACGATCATCCATTGGATCGAAGTCACCATTCCGTTGCATCAGAGGATACATTTAACCTGTTGACACGTTGAGTGCCACGTCAGTCATTGATGACTGACACTGAACTTTCCGTTAAGGTCGCGTCAGTTACCGGTAACTGACAGTGGTACTTCTAAGCAGCGCGGTCGGCCTGACGGGGATTTTCTTATAAATTCGCGTGGCACTCTACGCGTTAACTGCACTTGTCGCTCGTACTTGTCATTTTTTCCGCTACGTCGCGCATGCGCGCCACACTGGAAAGAAGAAATTAAAAAACAATTATACCAAAAAATAAGAACAATAATTAATATTACATTTTATTCTATTTGATCGAGCATACGAAAGGTTTCATTAAAGAAAAAAAACTAATAATATAATATAATATAATATAATATAATAATATAATATATAATACTATAATACTATAATATAACTACATATATAAATACAATAATAATACTATAATATAATAATAAATATAAAAAATAATGGGTTCAGCGTTTTAAGCGTTTACAACGATGCGTACCACCAGTGGTCCATTATCTATAGCTCCACAAGCACCCTGTGCCATCGTTGGTACAAACGGATCTAAATCACAGCTTCCGTTCTGTTAACACATTGCGTACGGCACTCGAATTTCGACATATATTTATTTCGCTAATCATCAATCATAAGAATATGAAAAGCTTCGTAACAAGAAAATCAATTTATTTTTAATTTCTTGATTCGTTGATACCTAAAAAGATATCTAATCCGGCCACGAAATTCGATTTCTTATGTACGAGATATCTCGTGGCCCGTACTCAATGGCTTAATAAAATAAGGGGGAAAAACGCTGGATTATATTCCAATTTAAATAAACATTTTAATAATTCATTTACTAATCTAATCTTTATACTCAAATAAATTAAACAGAACACTCCCCCAAATATCCAACTTATATTCGTATAGATCTAATAAATTCATGGATGCGTCAATTGTCAGATATCGAACGATTGCGTTTCTAATTCCCAAAAACGATGTTAAATTCGCGAAACGCACCGAAAGACGCAATATAACTGAGAGATAAGCGGCGTTCGGTTCTCACGGCGGCATATCGTACGTCGAACGGTAATTAATCTCTTTACTTAGCAAATGCAATGGCAGCGCCGACAACGTTCGTTCTCTCCTACGTCGTTCGTTCGTTCGTTCGAAAAATCGACGAGAGAACCATCGAACGCGAATAACGCTTGGCGAATGTCGAGAATAATGGCGTCGCTTGGCGTTTGCTTTTTGCCGAGTTACCTTGGCGCTTAAATAATGGAAAATGGAAGGACAATATAGCGCAAGGGAAGCCATAAAACGCGTCGTTCCACGTTCGAGTCTGGCTCGGGCTTCCTTTCTTCCGTTTCTCCACTCTCTCGTCTCTATATCTCTCTCTCTCTCCCTCTCCCTCGCTCGCCCCTTGATTTTCGCATTTCGTGGACGTCGCTCACGTCCGACCCATCGTCTTTCTTACTTCGATGCCTCTTTTTTGCTCCGTACCTTGCCTTGTCTTACTTCGTCTCGTCTCGTCTCGTCTCGACTCGACTCGCATGGTATCGCGTCTCCGCAATGCTCTTCGGGCTCCTTCGAGAATCCCGCCTGGCTGGCCACCGTCCACGCGGGTGGCACTGCGGTTTTCTTTACGGCACCGCCACGGAACAACGCCAAACCAGTTTGCGCTTTCCCTTTCGCGCGATTAATCGCTCACTCCGGTGCTATCCCGTACCTTTAAAGCACAAAGTCGATATCACCGAGGTAGGGATCGTATCTCGTCCGGGGATAGGACTCCTCGCGAATAACTCCGCTAATTTTCTTCGCCCCTTTCTCCGTTCGCGAGTGACGGACGGACCCGATCGTCTTGTCGATCGTATCGCGTCTTTTTCTAACTGGCTCGCACGGTGGGCTACGATTATAGATAGTATCCCGATTTAATTTTATCAGGTTGAATCGTAAGTCACTCGTTTCTTTTTTTATCGGATGTTTATTTCCCTTCCGTTAAATTACAAAATTATATTGATTTATTACGTACCGTCTAGGTACTGCGTCGGTGTGCGGATTTAGAGATAACGAGAGTTTGGTAACAATAATTTAATACTTTGATGTAACATCTTTATCGACTTTTAGCAATTACAACACTTACATATTTTTCTACGCTCGAGGAAGATAAGAGCATCTAATAAACCACACAGGGAAGATGCATTGCGCTCGGGCCCGCCTGGTCTTTGTCCTTTTTCGGTGCTGTCGCTGATATAGGAGTGGGGCCACAAATTGAACTCCCTCGCTCTTAATACGTTAAGCGCTGCGTCAGTCACCGGTGATTGACACTGAACATTCCTTTCGGATCGTGTCGGTCACTGGTAACTGACACTGAACATTTCCTTCGGATCGCGTCAGTCCCCAATGGCTAACGTTAAACGCGTCATTCGGTGAAGGCGGAGAACAGGGGCCAAACGGAAACAAAGGTAAAATCGACGCGGCGCTTAACTTAAAGGTTGCCGAGACATCAACCGTCTAAACCAGGTGTGGCTAAACCATGGCGTATCGGACGACTACAAGTGGCGCTTTGGTGCGTTGAGCTTTCGCATTGAACTCTGAATATATTTAATATGAAAATGTAGCAACGTGAAGCAACACGTAAAAAGCTCGAAGTTCTCCTCTCCTAAGCAAAGTATATACCATCCTCATCTCTATTTAGCTAAGGGGTAGGTAAAAAGGTATAAAAAGTGTTCAAGTTATATGGCGCATCTGAACTCGCCTATCAAGCAAATTGGCGGATGGCATGCGAAATTTGGCCACCCCTGGTTTAAACTCTCAGGTCGGGAGCGTCTTTGTACTTTTTTGTTAACCCTTTCACTCCTAAAGGCGTATATGTATGTTGTGTCCTTACAAGTCTGTCAATATACACGAAAGGCGTACCTATACGCTCTAACAAGTCTATCAATATAAATATATGAAAGCCGTAAATATATGCCATCTACTTTCTTTTTTTTTACTGCTTTACCAATTACTTCAACATGGAATTTATCGATCTATGTAACATAGATTTTCTTCCTATGTACGTATCTCGAATTAGGTCTCGTAAGCTTTTCCGTAAAACGTTTGTTTTAATTACTCTGTTACATCAAAATAAACGTTACAGGGTTTATCCTGTGACAGTTATCATTACGTTAAAATCGTCAAAATAGATTTATTCCTCGTTATTGATTTTGCATTTTTTTCACGAATTATTATTGAACGAATGTGCAAATTAAGTAAATTAAAAATAGTTTAAAAGAGCATTTAAAATAGATCGAAAACTGGATATTTTCTTATTTATTATTTTTATTTTTAAATAACATTATGATTTAATATATATATTTTTTTCATTTTTAAGAATAGTATCAAACTTCGGATCCACTTAGATCAGTAGTCAATCAGATCTCGCCGTCTATATCGATGGTTCATTTCGAGAGTGTGCCACAATAAAAAGGTTTATCCGCTAAATATGTCGACTTTGTTAGTTTAAAAGGGATACATACGTCCTGTTCGTCTCATGTGTCCTGACCTTGGTTACGTCCTTTTCTTTTCTTTTGTAAATTCAACTTCTTCCAGAGAATTCGAAAAATCGTTAACGGATAACAATGTTCGATTTTCACTAGAAGAAGCCAAATTATGTCGCCATACTCGCATCAGAAGTCTATAGATCGGAATAATATTGTTACGATGGCACTATCGTTCGATCGATCAGCGTTGTACTTGAAGGCAACGATAGATCAAACGAGTGCCGCGCAACGTAAACATAAATAATAATAGACAAGAGAGTTGTTCTCATAGACGTGTTCTCTCTGTACTGAGAGATTGTTATTGTATTTGATTAAAAGGGTTAATTAATTAATACGTTATTGTTTCTGCTGGTATTGTCTCATTCGGAATGTCGATTAAACGAACGCGTACGCGCAACGTTATGTATGTATATAAGATGGTTTTTGAAATCGAAATGCTTATCGAGCTGTATTCTTTAAAATTTGCGCTACGAATAAGAAAAACGTCAATTTTGCTAGCTGCTTTTATAGATAGCTTATGCATGTTGTTTATCTCCTCCTCCACTGTGATTTTTAGTTCGTGCAATTGGAAAAACTGCATTTTTTGTAGAATGATGCACTATTAACCTGTTAACTATTCGTGCCGCGCATATGCGTCGTGCAGAGAAAAGATACTAAGAAAGAATTGGACTAAAGAATAAAATTGATCGTTATAATTGTTGTAATATTTTGTTTTAATTAATCGATTATGCGGAAGAGTGCTTTCGAAAAACGCGAATTGGTCAATGGATTAAATAATAATATATTTTATCATGACACAAAATATATCGAATGAAATATCTTAAATGGAAAATTCAGTTGCAATCCTACGTTCGTAGCTTCTACAATTTCACAACGTGAGACTCGATGTCATCGTTACTAGTCGTTTTGTTCGACCTCGTTTACCATAACGTTTCCAACTACGTTCATTCACTGGCTCTTGTCGAAGAGGATAAGTTGACTCGAGACTTGTTCTTAACGACTTATCAGTCGCGGGAATTCTCAATGGACGGTCAAATTGTTATTCTTGTCGGTCGGCAAACTTCGCCTCTCTCTCTCCGCACCAAGAGACGGAAAATTGATTTCTTAACACGAACTGAGAGCCAATGGGAAATACAAACCGATCAGAAAAGCAAGTCAAAGCTGTTTGATCGAACCAGCAATCGGTTCGTTGCTCAAAGTTCTTCTTCCCTCTTCCATCGCTACTTGCCTTTCTTCTACTTTCTTTTTGTCATTCGCCATGCTTGTCGCTTTCTTTCGTTCGTAACTAACATTGTCCCAAGATCACAGGTGTTTTCTAAATTAAAAAAAAATATTAATAAATAATTGTCGAGTAGAGAACCAATAGGATGGACAAACCGATGAAAAAAGCAAATTAAAGGAGTTCGATCGAATAGGTGTTAAGAACAAGCTTTAAAACTACTCTCCGCCTCGAATCTTTTCAGATCTGCCAGCAGTCGGTTTACCTCTCCAAGTTCTCCTTCCCTCTTCCATCGTTACTTAATCTTGCCGTTACTTTTCGTCATGCCTGGTCGCTTTCTTTCGTTTGTAATGGCCGTTGTCCCGAGTATACAGATGCTTTTCTAAATTATAAAATTATTAATAAATAATAATCGTCGCAAGCTGAGAAAAAGAGCAAATCGAAGCTTCGCAAATATGTCAGCAATCGGTTTGCCTCTCCTTCCTTCTACCACCGGTACTCAATATTGTCCCATTTCGTCATGCCTGCTCCTTTCTTCCTAATGACCGTTGACCCGAGTACACAGACATTTTCTTAAATTAAAGAATTATTAATTGGCGAGTAAAGAGCCAATAGGAAGGACAAACCGATGAAAAAATCAAAAATCAAAGTTGTTCGATCGAATAGATGTTAAGAACAAGCTTTAAAACTACTCTTCGTCTCGAATCTTCTCAAATGTGCCTGCAATCGGTTTGCTTCTCCAAATTCTCCTTCCCTCTTCCATCGTTACTTAATCTTGCCGTTACGTTTCGTCGTGCCCTCTCTTTCTTCTCCTCTCTTTCGGTCATTCAGCACGCCTGCTCGCTTTCTTCCGTTCGTAATGACCGTTGCCTCGAGTACACCGACGTTTTTTCCTCCATCTCGCTCGTCCGTGTCAAATGGACGGTCGTACTCCCTCTCCGTTGGCAATTTAGCGCGGAGTATGAAAATACAAGGGCGCGTCCGCGCAAGAGAGACCGTTTTCATCGTAATGAGATGTTTTTGCGCGAAACCGAACGACGACCAGGTCGACCACTGGACTCCGCTGCTGCCAGGCTGGCTGTTCGTCTGTCTACTCGTCGTCGTATACGAAAGGAGACGACGTCGATTTCCAAGTTCTTCGTCGCCAAAGTCTAATTAACGTACGCGTAGTCCCACGGATCGAGTGACGATGTGGGTGCGGCTGCTGCTCGAAGAAATGAATTCGAACGTTTAAGGGAATTACTTACACTCGACGTTTCTCGCGTACTTGCCATAGGTCTTGAATAGTCGTAACAAATTTTTAACGTAACTTTTCGTGAAATAGAAGCGTAGTTCGAGCCGAACTTAAATATTTTCGCGATAAACGAAACCATCTGTTGCTTGGTATAAAATTCGAAACGAATCGCGAAACAAGTACGTTTGCGATAGATTTCGAAAAATCGCAAAAACATTACGCATTGCTTCTCGTTAAATACGAAGTGTGGTTCGAAGTGGAAAAATAAAGGGAAATTTGAATTTAAATTTTATGGGGACTCCGATAGGGACAAATGTTTTTATTTTTGAGTTGGCACT
>JAITYT010000186.1:921949-940433 GCA_025433975.1 Liostenogaster flavolineata
TCTCTGGGTGTGCCGTAGTCTTTGGAATCGTACGATCAAACTGTTAATCGCTAGATCTTTATTCGTTAAGACTGGTTCGATGATGGGACTGTCCCCGTATTCGTAACCTCTCTATTCCCTCGTTTCGAGTGCCTGAACCGCTACACCAGGTTCGGAATCGAATGGCGACGGGACGAGCAGCGCTTTTGTTCGAAACAGCTGATTCGTCCGGATCGATTTTCCCCTCGAATTCCATTTCCACGAGAGCACGAACCACTGCCAAGGTCCCCGCACGTTGGCCCGTGCGCGTTCGTTGCCTCCTCCTGCTTCTACGCGTATTCCCCCTTCTCGTCGGACCGTTGCCCTCCGACGATAGCGCACCCCTCGGAACGGAATGATTCGCACCAACGAAGGAAGAAGGAACCCCGAGACCGAGAGCCTCCGCGCAAATCAATAGTTAGAACGAAGGACGAACTCGAGGGAATCGTCCTTTCCTAAGCATCGTACCTTAGCAATTTCCACGAGAAGCGGCACGTACGCATGGTCTCCACGCCAAAAAGATTTCCAGCCTTCGTCGAGACTAATTTTCGGGTCGCCCCGTAAATTCTTCCTTGCGAAATTTCCCGAAGCGTCCAGCGAAATGTCGATAGGTTTGGAAAATTTATTCTTTTCCTTTTCTTCCTCCTTCTTGGATTACGAGTTCCCCTCCATTGACTTCGAGATGTACGTGTGTATGAGATCTAGGCACGAGGAAGACCGAAAAATAACGTCGCATTGGCGAATATAAACATTTCATTAATATCAATCGGTTGTACGCTGAAATTGTGCGAGATAACAAGTTCTGGTTGTGCTATAATGAGGGTGATTACGTCATTGACTCGAAATAAAAATACATTACAGTATTATTTGTTCTACCTTGATGAAAGAATTCGACGTTGTTTTCTGCTCCCTCGATACAATATTTCGGCATTTGATGGAGCAGTTTATTATTTACTTGATTTATCGTTGTGGATTCATAGGTTTCTTGTTTCTTCAAATTATTCGTACGCACGTATCTCGTTTCTCGTGCCGAACACTCACGCTTTCGTCTTCCTCGCGATTACCGTAAAGCGTAACGAACGAGAAAACGATTACGTTTTAAAGCATACCACGTTTATTCGAGAGCACGTTTCTAAAGATTTACTTCGTTCATAAATTAATGTAGTTCGTCGTTCAGCCACGTCAATCCTCCCTGGCAAGACACGGGTTAACGACGTTTAAACTTTTCCAACTGCCGTCGAAAGTTTTACGCGAAAGGAAAGAAGAGCGAGTAACTTTAATTAAAGTTTCCGGGACGAAGGAATTCCTCGAATTAAAATCTAACAAGACATAAAAAAGACACTATGTAATCGTACGTAATGTTGATTCAAGGGAATAAGTAAATAGTCACCGTAGACAGCGCCACTTGTCGATGGAGAAGAGCTTCAAAATTACGCGGCTCCCGTTAACCTTCGATTGCTCCGTTGGATCGCTAACTTGATCTCACTTTGCGACACTAGCGACTACTATAGTCGGCACTCGGCATTACGCCCCTATTTCTAGGCGTTCACGGTACCGTATCCTTCCATTGTTTCAATTACAATTAACACGATCGATTCTTGTCAACACCTACAATTCGGATTGCCACGTTCGATTCCAATTAGCACGGCAATTCTGATCAACATGTTGACTTCTGATTGAGACGTTCAGTTCCAATTGACACGTTCAATTTTGACTATGATGTTTAATTGTAAAAATTCGTTTAATTCTGATAAGAATATTCAATTCTGAAAGTACGATCAGTTTCGATTGATATGTTCAATTCCATTTAATTCCAATGGAATCGCGGCATCGATAGGGTTAAAATATGCCGCATGATTTTACCGGAAATAAATCGATAAAAATAAAAAACGATGGATGAAGGAGAAACCATGCGCGTTCCTTCGTCGATTCGAATATCCTTGAAACATCAAGCGGAAGATCCTTGTTGTCCTTTAACTTTAAGATACCGGAAGAACGAACGAGCATAGATGGTTGGCTCGCTTTGGAGATTCGAAGAGCCACACTAGAGAGGCAAATCTCATGAAACCTCACCATCTCGACGTGTCCCCAGCGAAACGAGGCAGACGGTCTCGCATCCGCGACTCGACGCGAAGCACCTTGGGCCAAGCGAGCCCACGTTTTCCCCTTTCCCTTTAAAGCACTTCCAGAAACGTGTGTTCCTCTCCGCTCGTCCGAATACAATGTCGACGGACCATCAATTTTTCACCATAAATTAAAAGGCCAGGTAGACGGGCCAGGAGCTCCGGCCACTGCCTTCCGAGCGGACTTTGCCCTCCTGCTCTGTGTGCCTCTGCCCCTCCCGCCTCCCCGACCTACGTTGACTTACTCCAGCCCCTACTAAAGAAATAATTGTCATCCAAGATGACGAGGCTTCAGATTCTCCTCTCTCTTCCTCCCACCCCCATTTCTCCGCTCTCTATCGCCATCGTGGAGAATGCGCAATGTTGTATAAAGATCTCCGCTCGTATTGTTCCGTCTTCTCCTTTCCTTTTCTTTTTTCTTTCTCTCTTTTTCTTCGGTGGTCCAGTGTCATAGAATCAAGCTCGGTCGTGCCTCTTACCCCGACGCATCGCTACGTACCATCAACATTTTCGTTCCATCCGATCGTTCTTTTCGAAATGCGATTCGTTATGGTTTTGTTTCCCTTTTCTCGAGACTGCAAACAAACCGCACGTTTGTGTTTTGCTTCGCGCTCGCGTTCGATCAAATTTCGAGATTCCGTCTTTTTATTCGTCGATTCGGAAAAATCCTTCGCTCATATCGGTATACAAGGTTTTGTATCGTTGGATTTTACTTCGTTCCACGATTTTACCGATCGACCGATTGGACGGTCGATTATAGTACGATCGAACTGTTCGATTCGAAAGTATGAAACAACGCGGATTAAAAAACGAATGGCATAGGTCAATTAATTCCATTTAAGAGACGTTTTTTAAATGTAATATCGTTGCTTCGAAAAATATTTTAAATTGAGCAAAAAAACGAGCTATTTTATGCACTCACACGAAAGAAAGCTTTTCCCGTTCGATGTTTCGCATATTGCGATCGCGTTCGTAATAACGTTTGTTTTTGCCGGAAAAGTTTCGGTGCGACGCCGTGCATTGCACCAACTGTTGAAGTGTTTTTCATCCAGTTTCATTCCAACGCATTCCGAAATTCTTCGTGTTGTAAGGACGAAAAATACGGCGTAAACGACCAACGAGCGAAGTACTAACTAAATACACCATATTTAACGTTATTAGAAGCTAAAATCGCCGATATACGGTTATCCAAGTACACGATCGGAATTTTTCCGTGTTCGCGATATCATCACAGGTTGCAATCGTGACAGAAATTGCTTCTCTTGTTACGATAATTCAGTAGATAAATACGTCGAAAGTGAAAAGGTACCTCTTTGAATGAATTTTGTGCGTTATTGGGTCGGCTAGAAAATAATTTCAGTCTTGACAAATCGATAAGGTTATGCTTTTTCCCCCTTTCTTTTGAATGACTTCCGTCAGTCTAGGGTAGTTCAACCTAGAAAGAAAAATGCAAAATATTTCGGTCGAAGTACTCCAAATTTGTGTCTTGTTGCAAAGAAGTCAATGCGATCTTCGATGTTTTACTCGGTTCGACCTGGAAGTCTTATTCTAAAGAAGTCGATAGGAACATCGCACGTACATCCCATCGAAACGATCAATCTAAAAAGATCAATGTCACGATCCATAGTGCTTTTCTCAAATCATTTTGTTGTCATCATCGAAGCCGTCATTCGGTTCGACCTGGAAGAAATGATGAAAAGTCTTCAGTTCGAAAGAATCCTCGATGCTTTACACGGACGACTTCCTTGTCGAGAGTGGAACAAAAAAGAAGACCCTGGGTCATAAAAAAAAAACAACATCGTTTCGGCTGGACTTTCGATAGCGGGCCTGTGTGGACCCTAGGAGCGACGGAAGCGGCCAATGTTTTCTACCAAAGAGGAAGTCTCGCGTAAAAGTGTCTTTTGCGAGAGCCACCGTCGCCAGGATTTCAATAACCATTCCATAAATAGCTCGCGGGATTTGGCGTTCTCCCATCTCTTTCCTCGAAAAACCCTCCCTCGTTCGTGCTCCTCCTCCTTTCCTTTTTGGTCCCTTCATTTTTCCCGAGCTCTCTGGCTAAGTTTCGTCGTTACTTCCTTCGTGGATCCTTGTTTTGGCAGTGCGCCCATGTAAATGAAAACAAATATACTTGGCCCGTGCATGTCGCTTTTATTGCCTCCTTGATGCATACCTTTATAACCGGAACGAATGGTTATTACTGGAGCAACTGGATCTATACGAAGCTACGTATTTAGTAGGTATTTATAAGCGTCTCGAACGCGAGCTCACCACTCCGAGGACCACGTGTCTCCTCCGCTGTGTGCCTTTCCGATAACGAGCGAGTCAAGTTGCCTTCTTTCTGGCCGAGAGAAGAAATGGAGACTTCCGTGATGCCTTAGCTCGTCTGGCAGCTTTCGAGATAGTACTCGAGATAGTCGAGAAAGCATCTAGCCTTTTTAACCCTTTGCATTCGTATTTATATTTGAGAAGGCTATCAATCACAGTGAGAACACTTTTATGGGAACACATCACGATTTATGTTAACTCGCTGATTTAGTAGAAAAAATTAGAGGACTATACAAATTTAATCTGCATCTCACGCCCTTTTGAACAGTAAAAATCCGGGTATATAAATTTTGATTTTTTAAAATATTGTATTTAAAAAATAAATAAAACTAACTTCTAAATTGGAAGGAACACGTAGGATACATAGGAATACTCAAGACTAAAATAATGCTGTATTACAAAAAATGTGAGCTTGTACAAACAATGCGGAATTTTTGTTTTCAAGAAATATCGAAGCTGCTTGAATTACCGTTGTTGACGTTACGTTCATTGTTTGTTCGTTTCTCTGTGTCACTGCTTCCCTGAGGGTCGCTGACATCTTTTACGTATTTACGACGTTATGCGATAAGATGAATATAGACAAGCAATTACTAATTTTTCTTCATAACTTTATTTAATTGTTTAACTCCACATAGTTAATATTCGTTTAATAGACTACCCTCCCCTGCTAGTTTTGCGAACTTGAAATGTTCCCGTTGCGCTTACACCATCTCACTCACGGTTCCTTCATAAATAGTAAAATGAGTTATTCAAAGGTGATAAGCACAGCTGTACATTTGTTACTTTTCGAGATTTGCTGTAGTCATTTTTAACTTTTCCTTTAAAATTTAAATGCGTTCGTAGCTTTAAGACGATTCATCAAAATAAATATCGAAGATTTTTTGAATATTGAAACGCCCACGGAAGACACGACTAAAGTGCGGCAAACAGACGCAAAACTTGTATTTTCTGCCCATCTGAGAAATGCAGAATGACAAAGTACGTATGCAGCTGCTGCAAGAAGGCTATTTGTGAAGAGCACACACCAAGAGTGCAAACGTAATTTGTACCATCTTTTTATTTTTCAATTGAAATATTATAATACTTTTTTAAAGATACACTAATTTATTTGAAATAAATAAAGGAAATGTAAAAATATACTTGTTTTTAATTCGTAGTTTATGAATCGAATGATCAGTTACAGAGTAATATCGATTTAAGTTTAATTATCTAAGGTTAAACAATAACTGAATCTTCGATGAAACGATAGTCCTCGTAAAAGAAAATCGGAGCACAGCCTCGATCGCCTATCCTTCACCTTTGTTCAAAGTGTCAATCTTGAGATGACATTTTTGACGGAGCTTTCCGGTAGACGGTATTATTATGCAAAAAAAGGGGAAGAAATGAGCTCGATAGTTTTTCGACTGGACAATAGCTTAGTTTCGAATTCGATGATTTTCTGCGTGACACGAGTCTCTCCTCGATCTGCAAATTGAATTATGCTGCACGCGGTCACGCTCAATTGATTTTACCATCGCGTCGAATTAATGAACATGTCATTGTGGAGGTATGTAATTAGTAAACGTACACGCTTACCGAAATATGCATGCATCTGCCGCGCCAGCTTAAGTAAATATCAATTTGGCCTCGCAAGAAGTATTTGTTATTGATACGTTTGCTGCCAAATGTGCACTCTTAACGTAACTTTGCCGTAAATTTATCCTATAACGCCAATTCGGCGTAACAGTTATGCGAGTCCTGCCGTCAGCTAGTCGCGTTTTCACGCGTCACTATTCGAGAGATGTTTTTATTTCCGCGTATGTGCCTCTCGTGCAACTCGCTGTAATAACTTTGTTTATCAAGTAAATTAAATAAGTCATTTGCATCGATATCGAAGCTTAACGAACCAACGCGATATCGAGCATTTTAGTCTCGGTTGAATTTCTGCTTTTTTTTATCAGCGATAACGCAATCGCTTTTTATCGTTATTTTATAATTCGAAATTCTGCGTAATTTTACGATTATTATGCGTAAGATAAGTGGAGGAGCGTCACATTATTTTTGTATTGACCAAATTCGTGTTTCGAATCCGAGTGACCGATGTCGATTGCAAATATAATGTAGCCGTACAAGTTTGAACTAGAACTTAGGGATTTTTAAAATCTTGAAAAAAAATCGAAAAAAAGAACGATATCTCATGAACAAGCCGTTATTGTTGGTCAAAAAAATTTCGAAGCAGAGTTTTGAAGGCGGTTTGAAGAAAAGCGACGAATGAAATCCTCAAAAAGGACAAAACGGTATCTCGCGAACGGGCAGTTCTCGTTTGTCCAAAAAGTACGCAAACTTTAACTAATTTTAGGAGAATAAAGGGGAGAAGGAATTACGCTGGCTGGCGTAGTTATCAGCACGTTCCGCGTATTCGCGCGAATGGCTCCGAAAAAAAGGACCGTGTCGCAAGGGCGTTACTACGTCCTCGTATAAATCTTGGGAACGATAATGGTCTCAGGATATCGGAGGACACACGAGTGCATGGCGTCCTATTCGCACGATGCACCTCGCCAAGGAAAAAAGGGCAAGAGGGACGTGGCTTCGTCTTTTGTGTGTGTGAGTGTACGCAAATATATGTATATAAATATATATGTAAATATAAATATACAATATATATTTTTTATACTTATATATATATAATATATGTACGTCTTGCGACGACGACATAAGTTCTTTCGCATTTTGACGAGCTTGTTTCCAACGCTTATTTTTCTCATCACTTTCTCACGTCTCTCCATTTATCCCACGGATTAACGCCGTCACTTGCTATTTAAACACGTCATGGTACGGCTATCGATCGTAACGCAACGAGTAATTGCTTCAACACGACAATCGACTCTTCTTCTTCCTTCACCACCTTCTCATACTTCTCTTTCTCTTCTTTCTTCTTTTTCTTTTCCTCCTCTTTTTACTCTCTTTCCCCAAATTCCTTCTCTCTTCTCGTTATCCTTTCTTCAATTCCTTTTCTTCCACCTTCTTCTCTTTTTCTTTCTTCTTCTCCTCTCTTTACTCTTCCTGCTCCTGGTGCAGCTTCGGGAGAAATTCGCCGGGGCTTTTGGCGCGGTGTTCGATCGTCGTCGATGAGTAATGGCGTCGAGACGAGAGAGAGTGGACGAGAACCGCGGATAAATAAATGAGAAGAGAAGTAGATAAACAGATAGGCAATCGAGGAAGCAGACGGATGCGCAAATGGATAGAAAGGTCTGAGAAAAAGACGAATGTAGCACTGTAGGAGAAAGAGGAGAAGAAGAGGACGGGAAACGCGAAGAAATTGAGAAAAACAGCTTTCGTGACGACGTGGATGGTAAAATGGACGTCCTCTGTTCGACCCCTTCGATCTTGCTCTTCTTGCATTCTCTGCGCTTGGTACTCATCAATATTAATAACGCGAGAACGCGACTAAACAGTTTTATCTCGAGACCGAGAATCGAATTCGTTCTCCGACGACTTTCCGTTCAATTCTCCTCTGCTCCTTATTTTCGTTATTTTTTTTTCTTTTTTTTTTGTGCTGTTCTTCCTCTCTCCGATTTCTTCTTTCTTCTTCCTCCTTGTTTCATGATTTCACTTCGACTCCTTTTTAATATTGTCCCTCCGGGCGCGCGCGTTTATACATATGTATGAAGAAATTTTAATGTTCTTTCCTTCCTTCCTTGCTTGGTTGGTTGGTTGGTTGGTTGCTTCGACGGCGCGCGCCACATTGACGTTTCCATGGAACGCGACGCGCCTGCGGCCGCCTATGCACGTGCCGCGCGACTTTATACCTTCGAGAAAGTCTTAGGCGTGCGTTCAACTCTCTTATAGGGGGTGGTCCGCGCGATCGTGACTCCCGTGGACGCATTGGGAAAGTCTCCGATAGATGGAGCTGATCATTGGATTTTTTTATGTTTATGGATTTAAAAAATTTAGTATGGAATAATAAATGCAATAATAATAATTGCACGTAAGATAAGGATATAAAGTCTTTGCCGATACGACGTCCCTATATGATCTTAAAACGTTTAACTAGTTTCGCTATGCGGCGGGAGGTCGACTCGGTTCGGCTTTCCGGTTACATTTTCTCCCAGTAAGACTTAACATTTAGACAATACTTGTGACCCATCCTAGTCCCGCGCACATATCTTACCTGGACTTAACGCACGTTGGAGTGGGGATGCACGCACCCCCTCCAACTCGACATGCGAAGAAATGGCAAGAACTACGTTCTTACACCCCACCATGTTTCTTATAACGATTCTATACTTCTAGTTTAATCCTTGAATAACATACATTGGCGTTATAGCAATCGAACGGAACACTTCGCGTCTCATATCAAAACATACCTTGTCGTAGCTCGCGTCTCATTCAAGTTTGTATCAAAGTGTAAATAAAGAGTAGTGAACCAAAGAGTGGCTTGGTAATATCCTACATATTCGCATTCTTTCCCTATCGTGGGAACACACTCCGATATTTACAACTTCGGAACGTGTGATGAGCCGCCGTTTAATTGACAGGCCGTGACGGATCAACAAGTGATCCGCGTAATTTATCGGGGGAGAATAGATATGTTGATATTTATAATATTTTTTGCCGAATTTATTCTCCTACTTCTATTTCCTGTTCAAAGTGATATGAACACAGATACAAATACAGCTACACTTGCACCGACAAACAACCAACAACCAACCAATTAACGTATCGACTCTGATCGGGCATGTACCTGCAAAGCTTTCCAGGAAAGGCCTGCACTCTCCACACAGTTTTCTCGAAATCATTAGTCGGAACATTTTTTATCGGTGAAAACTTTTCGAACGACGAAATAAAATCCTAGCTCATCTTAAAACCAATCCTTCCGAAAGTACGTGAGAATAGTGTCGTGCCTTCGAAGGATCCCGATCCACGAGAATTTTGATCAATATATAGTATAATGATAAATAAAACTTAATCTTTTGAACAAAGAACGAACTTTAATCAATTACGTGTTCCATTTCGTACGACGATCTTCGCCATCTTTCTGGTTGCTTCTAAGATTCATAAGTCATGAAATATATACAATAGTCGATAAGAATTACAATGCGTTGAACGATGACGCGATTAGACGCCTTTCGTTTTACGACATTCGTCGGCCGTTCGGAATGGACAACGTGATGCATGAAAAGCAAAAGTTTCAACACGGTCGCCCATCGAACTCCTCATACGGAAATTCGATCGTTCGAAAACTGTTGGAATCGACCGAATGGATATCGGTTTCGCATCCTCGAAACGAACAATTTTCTATCCATTTGGGATGCCGAACCTGATTCTGCAATTTTTGCAATTCCGTGAATGGAGAGCGATAGAAAAAATTTGAATAGTGCGTCGCTCGCGCCGAAGCACGTCATTTTTACCCGGGCCAATATTTGGTGTTGTTTCGATCGCACGGATCACCTTGTACGTACCTCGTCTCTTTATTCGTACGCACGTATACAGAGAGATATGCATTCGGATATGCAACGTATACCAACATACATAATGCAAATCCTTTGGCATATCGTGCCTTGCTAACGTTCCTCTAAAAGCGACTTTTATTATTGAAACTGTAGGTTTACATGCTCCAACGTCAAACCCTTTATCGCGAACATCGCTCGCGGCAAATCCATGCCGCGAGCTTGAAACGACGAAAATACTTCGCGTAACATTGATTTCTGTATTACACCGTATCGATTGTAATCGAACTAAACTATTTCGATATACGAGTCTGTTTTCCAACGTCCACTCATTTCTTTCTCTCTCGAATGGATTCATTCGAGAGCAATAACTAACGAATCTACAATCTTTATTTGAACCGATTGCCGAGACAAAGGCAATGGCCTACCTTTTACCCTAAGATAATCTGTTTTTCCCTATTACAACATTAATTCGTGTTTGTATCGTTCTTTCTTTCAGCATACCTTCATCCTGCCTGTTACCCAATAATAATAGCCAACGATCGAATTTAATAGGAATGCTTGCTCGTCAGTTCTTTCATCCGTCTAAAATTTCCTATCCCGTTGAAGCAGGAGCCATTTATTCTACCAATTCAGTAGTTTCGTTGGGTTCGTCATAAATCGTCATAAATCGTCGATGTTTCACGCTTAGACGAATCTGAAAAATAAGCGTGGCATCGTAACGCGCTCGACTGCCATCCATCCAACCGCCTACTTTGCTCGGGAGGTTGAACGCTGTCCCACGAACCAAAGCGATTCCTGTAATTGGCCGAGTGTCTCGGAGTATTATCCGATTGCCGGTAAATCCGACGGAGTAACGCGCCGATTTCGAAGGAGCAACGCTGTCTACTCGTCTTAAATCCTCTCCTCTAACGAACCAGTCGCGTTAGCATCGCTGCGAAACTGCGTTACGCACCTTACACCACGCCAGTTCAAACGAGTTCTATGTTCCTTCTAAAAATCTTCCTCGTGTAATCAGCGGTGTACCGCATCCGGTTGGCAAACATGCAGGCCCAGAAAAACGTTGCAGGACTCTCACGCGTCTAACTGTTGGAAATGGGTTAACACTTTTACCCATTGTACATACAACAATGTACTAACAATAGAGTTTCTCGACACAAAATTAATTTTCCCCATTTGTATTCCATTATTTTGTTTGAAATAATCCAACATGGATTAATAAAACGTGATATTAAATTTTACGGCTCGAAAGGATCGCAGAAGAAAAGGGAACTAGCTCGTTTTAAGATACAAGGCAGCTACAAAAACTGATTTTCGATCGCTTCTTTCCTCACCTTTACCAACGACAGTGTTTTTTGACACAACATTCATTTTTGTCCATTTGTACCGTACCACTTCGTTAGAAATAATGCGACCCTAACGAACTCGATAAATTCGTTAATGTTCCGTTTCTTTGCGTTCCTTCCGACTCGCGACTTTGTGGAGCAACGATAAAAGGATTACGAATTCCTTCTACGTTTTAACTTCCCTCGTTTCGTACATCTACCTCTTTCGATAGGTCCGCCGTTGCCCTACACCGACGCCGCAGGATTTATCGAATTTTCATTGGTCGAACGTGCCACCGCTAGCGGTGCCTCTCGATTCGAACTCGCGGAAAAGAAGACGGCCGGAAAAGAGCGACGCGACGGCTGCGAAAGAAAGGGAGCCCGCGATAGATCGATTTTGGTCGAGGGTATTTCCCGCGGCGCACCACGACTAAAAATTGAGTTCGCCAAGCACGAACTTTTGGGGAAATAAAAATCAATCGTCGACTTTCCTTCCGATGGAAGTCGGCTTTTCTGCTTCCCGCCATCCCTCTTTCTCCCACTTTATTTATTTCTCGTCGATTTTACCGCCTGTCGTACGGAATAATAAGAACCACCGCGGCATTCGCACTAACATCGAACTCGAGACACTCGATCCCAAGTAGAACTCCGACGGACCAGTATCGCGGTCTCAATCCGCTCCCAGACCCAGTTCATGGCCTTAGATCGTTCCCAGACGCAGCCCACGGCCTCAGTCCGCTCCCAAACACAGCCTACGTCCTCAGTCTCGTCCACGGCGTCAGTAACGTTCTCATCCGTCACGATATTTACCTTCTCCTCAGTCAGAGCTGCTAGGGTCGCTCCAGGCCACCATCCTCTTCGCAGAGGATTTCTCCGACCGCGTTTCGCCAGGAAGGATCGACTTTCTCTCTCTCTGTCTGCTCCCCTCGACATTTTCTCTTGTTCATTGCTCGATCAAGTTCCAGAGCTCTCTTATCTCGCACGAGGTGCTTATCTCTACTCGACTAACGGACACGCGCTGCTTTTACGCTGTTGGAAGCGCTGAGAGGTGCTGTGCATAGGTGTAACGCGGAACGGAGGGAGACCAGTTCGCAGGTAGCTTGTCGTTCGAAGACAGCGTTGCATGCACACACACACACACACGCATACAGAAAGGAAGAACTGACAGAGAAACAGAAAGAGAGAAGGAGAAAGATAGAAATCGCGTAACACCGTCGTCACCAGCGGCTCTTTATCGATTTGGTAAGAGCCGTGAGGTGCGTACCGTAGCCAGATTTGCGGTCTACCGTGCAGACCGCAGTCCCATCAGGATTTTTACGCTGACAATTGCCACGCTCCGCTCCGTGTTTAATTATCCTTTCAAGTTGATCGACGGCCACGTTTGTATCGGCGCGCGCAACCTCCAAACTTCATAACGCGCTCCAAGAACGACGAAAACGCAACGATGATGGCAAATGCGACCTTCCTTTGTCGGATTTCTTTCGCCTCCTAGACAATTTCACGGTGCGAATTTGTAATTACTTCGTTGTTGTGGTTGCCATTTTCTTTTGTTTATTTCTCTCTGCATTTGCTGTGCTTCAGGATACAAAATACACACAACGCGAATACGACGAACATTCGATCTAAATATGTTCATATGTTTAATTATTTCGTTCCACAAATAATGCGGTTTTTTAAATTGATAAATTTTAAGTAAATGCTCGCGCAAATAAATAATTGCTCGCTCTTCGAAACTAGCTCTAAAATTAGAACGAGGTAAATTTCTTGTTGAAACTTTTGGTTAATGGGATTAAAAACCCCATTATTTATGGGATTATCCAATACTGTTTAATGTATAAGGTTTTTAATATCTTCTTCAACTGCTGATTCTTCAGAGACAATCGGCCGAGACGAGATACAGGCTTTCAACGGCTGGTATTTAATTGGCGTGCAATGTGTCCACGAATACACACGATTTCTATCCTACGATAAGTTCCGTCTACGTCTAACCTCGGAAACTTCAAGCGCCTGATCGCGATCGATAACGATTAACACCCAATGCTATGTCGGAGTCGAAGGAGCCGAAGACGATTGACGTATGGATCGATGTGCATTCAGGGGCAATCGATAAGGCGCTGAGCCGCGTGCAGCAGTCGCGTGAACGTATCCGCGCGTATCCGAACATTAGCCCTTTGCCCTCGAAGTGCACCCCTTGCAAGCATTTCTCGACGAAACGCTTGGAATTCGATTTCGAGCAGGCCAAGACCCCGTAAGACGGCGCATCCGCGCAATATCCGCCGTAATTCACCATTTATGGCATCGAAGCAAATTAAAAGCTTCGTTTAAACGCTTCGCAAACCTTCCATCCGATGAATTTCGAATAGGTATCCTTTGGGTTAACGTGGAATCGATCACCGAGGTAGCATAAATCGTAACACGATTTGGAGTCTACGAAGTTGTCAAATAGAGTATCGTTGGTAAAAATTAACTTCTGCTTCGATATCTACGTCAATTGAAGGGAAGGTATGGCAGTCGGGGTGAAACGTCTTGTTTGGGCGAACGAGGCAAACAGTGAAATTCGGTAAAATCAGACCTAACACTTTTCTTAAGACTTTTGCACGAAGGTGATTAGGATACGACGAAATAAGGTGATGTCATTATAGTAGATGTCGTTTGTGATATAGTTAGTATTTCCCCTTTCCCTTGTGTTATAAGTTAGAAAGCACAAGTGACAGAAAGAAACCTTACTAATATAGCGTATCGTCTGGTAAAATATTTCGTTACTGTTTAACACGTTGATGCCGGCGCGGATTTTCAGTATCTGTTCCGTGGGGCGGCGCGGCATCAAGTTCGACCGTTCAACACAATGTATGCGCGGTATCTCGACGAGCTAAAAACAAATCTGAAATCAGTTCTAGTCCATCATCTTCAGTTTTTGAGAAAATCGCAATTTTTCAACTTTGACCTTAATTTATAAAAAAACTACAACAGATTGACGACTTCTGTTAAATGCAATGAATTCCGTGGACTTTAACTAACACTTTAATGTATAATAGTTCGGCAATATCAATTTACGTATACCTGTAAATGTTAAGTAAAGCTGACGGGGCCAGTTTCGGCCCTAATTTTGGGGTACTCTTTGATTTTTCACGCAATTCTGTGAACATTTTTCTCTAAGAAACGTTCATAGCGCGAAGCAAAAAAATTTTTTAATTTCCTACAGGAAAAAGAAATAGTCGTGCATGTTCGTCCGTTATAACCTAAAAAGGATCAGTGATGGAAAGGAACTTCGAATGTAATAATTATTCCATGTAACGTGGATTGTCGTCTGGTAGAATGTTTAATTATTGTTTAAACAATTAACTTGTTCGAAACTCATAAAATCTCATTTAACCCTTTTACTATCTAACGACGGTGTAATATATGGCTGGTTTTTTTCTTGCGTTATAATCTAAGAAAAAAAGGGATATAATGCAACCTTGAATATAATAATTTCTCCATATAACGTGGGCTATCATCTGGTGAAAGATTCAGTTATTGTTTAAACGACTAACCCCTTTAATATCAATTACAAACCTAGAAGAAACTCCAGGTAAGTTGCAGTAAAAATCACCGTTTTTATTTAAATAATTAAACCGCATATGTTGCCTATAACGACAAATATTCTCCGCATGGGTACTATTTTTGTGTCTAGAATTTCAAGGATTAAGTCTTTTTGTAATCTCGCTGTAATGTCAAACGCCAGCGTACTTACGTATTTCCAGACTCTAACGCGACGTATTTCTAAGCGATGACTGCTCTGATAGCTAAGAATCTCGTTATCAACAAGTCAACGGTGACAAACTCGGGTGAAAAAGCGTCGGCGAATCGCCATTTTGTAAAATATTTCCGTCCGAACGAGATCTTCGAATCAAAAAGGTAGCGCGAGACACGTCAGGTCACTGACAGGATTCCAGCCTCGTACGTTTTCTCCCTAATCATCTGGCGATGAAACCACTCGCCTGATCGAGCAGCCCTGTTAAATTTTCCACTCGAGGTGTCCGACTACGACGTGTCGCTCCCTGCCCTCTTCTCGTTCATTTTCCAACAGAATTTTGCATTCTCAGCAAATTTCTGGCGTTTGCTAGGTGAATCGGCCGGATGGGAGAAGTACGGCGAGGCCGTGCATCGAAATTTCTCCTGGAAAATGGAAGAGACAGGAAGTTTCGATCTGATATCCAACCGAGTGTGTGCACGCGGTCGCTGCGAAGGCTGGCGCGTTATTCCCCATATCCAACGGGCCAGGGAGCCTTTTCTTGCCGCCTTTCCACCTCCCCCTCGCTCCCTTCTCTTCCCCATGCCTGCGCTACTTTCGTTTAAAAGTGACGGAAACTTAGTTCCACTCTTTGCTCTTGAGATCGACCACTGACCGTCTGATCCTGAATACCTCGTTGCCTCGGACTTTTTAGCGAAGTCAATCTATCCTTGCAATGGCGGAGAACCTTGTGATGCGCTAAGTGACGAAAATAGACCGATTTTGTGGACGAGGGAAATGTACTGAGTTCTAAGCGCAGTCACCCGTACGCGACGGTGAAGAAATCTAATTTTTGTTAACGAGCTCCATCTCTATTGTGAATCTAACGCGATCGGTACCCCTCTCTTGCAATCATGGATTTAAGGTCCTGTAACTGCGCAGATCGAGAGAATTTTCATCGAGTCGCCAGTTCATCAAATTGATAATCTGTTGGAGATGTTAGGTTGAGTCATAAATAACTTCCGTTTTTAATCAGACATTTATTTCGCTTTTACTTAAGAATAAAATTATATTAATGCAGCTAATAGGTTCGACCTACCCGAATCGGAAGTTATTTATGACTCAGCTAGGCGGATGTTATCCCCCTAACGCAGTCTATGAACTTGCCTCGTGCTATGACTAGACTCGCAAGCGTTTAAGATCCTAAAACTGCAAAGTAAACATAATATTGCGATCGAAGTATCGATCAAAGTTCATTGCGCTAGTTTCGCGAAAACGTATACAAGCACCAGGAGCAAACTTTAAAAATGTACAAAGTGTAGTGCGCTCCAACGAGATCCCCCTGGGATAGATTTTGGCCTACCGATCGAAAAAGGTTCCCCAATTTTGCTTCTGATACAAGGAGAACGTGAAGAGAATTCCTAGTCGCTGCAAAATTTCTTCGTTTTTTAGATTGCCTAGGGTGGACACTGTGTTCGTGCTTTGCTCACACGTGACTCGTCTTCTCGAACGAGACTTGCGATTCTGGAGCCATCTGCTCGTAATTATACAAAAGACAAAAATTTGATAAGGCAGTCCCTTTCGAAGAAAAACGATTGCGTTAGATCGACCTTGGGAAAACTATCGAGGTGTCTAAATTCGTGGCACATCGATTTTTAAAACTTAATACAAAGATACATTCGCGATGTTTAACAATTAAGACGAGAAGTCGATTAGCGATTTCGCTGAAAGGACGCGACGAATAAGAAAAAATCTTTATACTTTACAGTTTCCTTAGCGCGACTCGGCCAAGCGAAAGTGGGTATTTTTTTTGGTTGAATCGCGACGACATCGTAAAAGGGCGTAATAAAAATCCGTTCGGCACGGAGCACGAGCTCGCTGATTACTCGGCCGTTGCGAGAAGCTTTTAACTTTGAATAGATCTTAAAGCAGTGTTACGTCCGAGAGTGTGTTTAACGAGGAACTTTTTCATTTAATTTAATTTTTACGGGGTGGAGATATAACGGACTAAGATTCCCCTCCTTCTTTCTTTTTTTTCTGGGGAGAGGGTCATCGCGTCGGCTCCGCACTACCCAACCGGGGAATCACCGAGGTTCGCTTCTACCGCACGGTAGAACTTTTTTCCCCGATTGTAAAATTCTGCGCGCGACGACCAGGATAATTAGGCGGTGAAACTATCGGTGAATCGGTCGAACTCGAAGCGCTTTTCTCCACCTTTCTTTGAAGATACGAGCGCCAACGTTCGAGGTTCGTGCCGAAAAATTAAATTACTTATAAGGGGATTATGAGGAGAAGTAAACGGAATTCGTTCGTATTAAGGGACTCGTTCAGCGTTGGAAAAAGGGTGAAAATAGAAAAGGGAGGAGAAATTAATATCGACCGCGAAGTAGGTCCAAGTTGAATATCGGCACTCTCCCTCGACGTGTGGTCGTCGATGAATTTATCAGCCTCCACGAGGCTATGCGATGTTGATTTAACACGAGTTTGCCTTAAATTCGACCATGATAGAATTTTAACGATTCAAAACCTTTTACTTGATACGTTTTGTCGAGGATCATATTCTTTTCAATTATTTTTGCTCTCAATCCGTTTGCGATTACCCACGAGTCGCAGGATCTCTGAATCAGATTGCAAGACAAAGCATTACGATGCAATTGTTATCGTATCTCGTTCCGTAATTTATGTTCATTTTATAGAGTAGCAGCTTGCAAAGTGTTTAGAAAGATTTAATTCTCTATGCGCGCGTAATATGCCAAAACATCCTTCGAGTCAATTTAGTCAACCCATAAATGTGTTAAATTACAAGACAGTGCATTACGATACAGTTGCTATTGTAGATCATTTTTTACGGGCGATTAATTCATAATTTACATCAGTTTACCCAGTAGTAGTTTGTAACGTGGAATTTTATTTCTGATTCGAGTTCCAGAAAGGGTTGAGAAAGATTGAATCCATGATACAAAACGTCTCTTGAATAGATTCATCGTATCCTGAACGACTGCATCTTGACAAAGTGGAAAGAAAGCCGCAAGGAATATGAGTGAACAGTTGTAGAATCACTGGGCCAGATGTCAAGACAATGCATTACGATATAGTTGTAATTGTAGACCGTCTTTCACGGACGATTGACCCATAATTCACATCAAAGGGTTAACACCCTCCCTGACGCGGGCGGGATATCGCACGAGATACCGTGTCAGGGTTTATTGGATTAGTGCCGACGAGATATCTCGTCCTCTCTACCGTTTTTGTTCTCTTCCCTGCTCCAGGCGAGATACTTCGTCCCTTTCGTAGCAATTATTAGAAATTTATAGAAATTCGCTGGATGTCGTTTTATGCGTACTCATATTTAACCTCTTTCCCAACAAACTTCCGTTAGGCAAGGGGTTTACTCACTCTTGTCGACAAAACGGCACCAGGAGATATGCAAACTCTGCAGGCCTCGACTGACCCCAATACTACTGTAGGCAAAAGTAACGGGACATTTGAATTTAAATTTTATGGGGACTCCGATAGGAACAAATGTTTTTATTTTTAAGTTGGCACTACTGT
>JAITYT010000186.1:988524-999171 GCA_025433975.1 Liostenogaster flavolineata
AAACGTATTTGTTTTTTTTTATTCAAAAGCAACAGAACTTTTCTGTAGACCTAATATTACAGTTTCATTGACCAACACCTCGCCTTCGACGACAAGTGGGCGTCGAACTCTGATCGATAATCCAATAAAATTGTACACGATGTGCTCGACGATACTTTCAAGGGTGTGTCGTTAGCAACAGAAATGCGCATCTACCTTGATACGCCTTCTCGGAATATCTCGAGACCAAAGTGGCCGGAGTCTTCCCCTCGTAACAATGTCGATCTTTCGAAAGGCCGAATCCCAAGCGATTACGGGTAGCCATTTATTCGATAGTAACGGACCGAGATAAAACGATCGTAGTTGGCGTTTTCTTCGTAAGGGGGTTGCCTCGCTAACGTGAAAAAGTCTCGGTTATGGGTATATATCGTTGGTATCTTCCTTTCTTTCTTTCTCTTGTTCGGCTAGTAGGGGGATCTCCCTCTTTCTGTCGTTCCAACGGCTCTCTTAAAACGAAAACCGATATGTTTCTGCATACTCCCACGAGACTTTGTTACGACCGGTTCTCGCGGGGAATATATTTTCTATGGTAATGCGATAGCGAGAGGAAGAATTCATGCCAGTCTCCGGGCAAAATGACTAACGTGATTTCGCGGATGGGAGTACGACGACGATTATCGATGCGATTCCGTCGATTTTCCGAGATTACGTAACACGTTTCAATCTGGAATGACCTCTCGCTCTCTTAACCCTTTAAGTGTCTGATGACGATGTATGGTCGACTTTTTTATTGGATTAATAATTAGAAAAGTTAAGTGATGGAAAGAACCTTGAATGTAATAGTTGTTCCATGCAACGTGAAATATCGTTTGGTAAAATGTTCAGTTATTGTTTAAACAATTATAATTAATTAATGATTGTAATTAATAATAAATAAATACTTAAACCTTATATGGTTAGTCATAAACCTATCTTTGTTAATTTTTACTTTGTTAATTTGTTAATATGTACATTTGTTACTGGCAAAATATATGTTCAGAAAATTAATAATAACCTTAAAGACGTTGAAAAAAAGCTTGATGATAACTGATTTTTCACTATAAATTAAAGGCTTTTCGTACATAGCAGCTTCTCTTGTACGGTTTTTGGCGCGGAGCAAACCACCGTAGCGAAAGAGTTAAGAATCAGTCATTGGATGCCATTTTTTGTAGTCAACGCGACAAAAATTACGTTAATCGTAAGTAAACGAAAATTGACAAAATCCTCTCGATCGGAAAGAACAGCGCAGTCGAGAATCTAACGGCGATCTTCATCGATGCCATTGCCGCTTGTTCATCGTTATAAACTTACTCCCGACTCGTTTGTACGACAACCGTTTATCAGAGGGGAATATCTCGCGTATTTTCGCGTCTACAAAACTTTTCAGTCGCTATCCATCGACGATGAAGCTTAGATAAAGGAAAGGAAGGACGCCGCGCTTCTGTCCCTCGATCTCGGCAAAGCGCCATGAAAATTCGCCTTTCTTCTTTCTTCCGGCGTACTCGAATGCTTAAGTACAGTCTTCGTAGCGTGGTAAACGCGATAAAACGCGGAATGTCATTTTCTCAGGACCATCCGAGCGTACGTCTACGGAATATCTAAAACTTCAACGTTTCAATTCGTCAGTCACGTTTCCCCCTTAATTATGCAAGGTCTTTGCCTTAGACGCGTTTAGATTACGAATTACGCTTTTTCTCTTCCTCGTCGATCTTCACTCGAGCCGAGCACTTTAAACGCGCAAAACGTATCTACGTTCTACTTGTCCAGTTTTATTTCTCATCGTTTCGAGCGTAAGTTGATTCGAGTTGCCTTCGAACGACATAGAGCCCTAAGGCGCTTATTCGTTTTCCATCGAGCTAATTCAACCTATGATGCGACCGTGTTGTTCCTCGACGTAAAAACGTATCTCTCTACAAGACGAATATACGAGGGAATTTTCCCTCCAATAGAATTTTCCGATGAATTATTTAATTCATCGCGTGAAATCGATTCCATGGAATCGAGATAATTTTTAAAAGGAACGGTCTTCCTAAACCGATGAACTCGAAGATTCTCGAGTTAACTTTTTAAAGCTTAGTGGAGCAAAAAATGTTTCGCCTACATATACCTGTTTTTTATACCACCTTGATAAATTAGAATTACTCGAATTACAATTGCACAAATTAATTAATAAATACAAATTTAAATGTATGCAATTTTCGTGTAACATGGGTCCTTTTATTGTCTACGATTCCACGTTTCTACGAAGCAACTGTTCTCCACGTTTACAACGAGATTCAAAAAATATTATTATAGGTTGTCGGAAAAGTCATGACGTATAAAGAACAAAGTTCAATCAGTGATGTATTGCTCACTTCGCTCGATAACCTTTTACGATTCCTCGTTCATAGAAAAACCTACCTTCATCGGCGAAAAAGTGAACAAGATGCTGATTTGCGGCCTCATCCGAATTGAACGTTATACTGCGCAAGGATTTTTAAAAAGAACGAAACGAGTGAAAATCCAACGACGCAAGGCCAGGCGAGTATGGTGGGTGTGGCAATATATCTCATTTAAGCTTCGATATTTTTTGACGGGTGATCAAACTTGTGTATGGTCTCGCGTTGTCATGATGGAACACAACTCTTTTACGATTAACGAGCTCTGGACGTTTCTGGATGATGTGATCGTTCAAATTGTTCAATTGCTGATAGTACACCTTAGAATCGATTGTTTGGTTCCTTGGTAGAAGCTCGAAAACACGAAACCTTTAATATCCCATCACACTGAGAGCATAACCTTCCTCTGATGAATGTCTGCTTTCGATGTTGTTTGAGGCGGATTATCATGCCAAGGCTAAGACCGTCACATTGTTGTAAAAGATCCGCTTTTCACCACCATTTAATGAGAATGCCGCCGAAGTTTATGCGTGTCATCAAATAAACTTCATTGAGTTCCTAAGCGCTTGCTCTCAAAGCTGTATCTCAGCTTTTTCGGATGGTTGTGAATGGTGTAATGATGGATGTTCAATGTTTCTGCAACTCTTTGTATCATCTAACGCTAGTTTGTCTCAATCAATGCTTTTATTTTTTCGTCATCAATTTTGGTTGGCTTTCCCGATCCCGAGATCCCGTTGTTGATGTCAAAATCATCAACACGGAATTTCGTGAACCATGTTTGGTACTGACGTTGTTATACAGCATTGTCATCGTAAATTTTTCACAGTTTTTCACAAGCTTAACGCGTGTTCTTCCCTTTCTAGAAGTAAAACAATAAGATATGGGGAAAATCCAAAGTTTGGTCTTCCTTTTTGAACTTGTTATGAAAGCTGTAGAAAATAAAAGAAACGGATCGATTTTTTTATAAGAAGTTAAAACTATCAGCTGTTAAACGACGTAATAACATATAGATGTGAATTACTCCAGTATTTCCAGAAGTAAATAATCGCTATTTATCACGACAATGCATCATGACTCTTTAGACAATCCAATAGTTCTCCATCTTTACAACGAGATTGGAGCGACCCCTCTTCGTCTTCAACAACGAAATGCAAAGGATCCTTCTCCGCCTCTACAAAAGATTTGAAGTATCGTTTTCTCATCGCCTTCTCGTGGACGGCATGGTGATCTTTTTCTAGAACCGCACTAAGTAAACGAAACGTAAGATCGACTTCGATGCAGGACAGTTGCGAGCTGGTCGCGCTTACGCACCGCTTCATAGTCGTTTCTACGCCCTTCTGGCTAGAGCCATCTCCCTCTTCTCTCATCTCCTTTCTCCCGAGCAAACCCCTTAACCTTATTAAGCCTCGAGCCGAGCGAGTATCCTTTCGAGACCGTTCGAGAAATTGGGACGGAGGTGAGCCCGCTTCTGGGGGTTCGTTAAGCTGAAACCACTGCGAAACCACCTTCGAGCGCCCGCTAGGTATAATCCTCCATCCGACACCCATCCTCGCCACCTGCTCGATTCTCTTCCGCCGCGACCCCTCCACTACCTTTCGGCCCGTGAAGCTCGTTCCTTCTCGTTCTCGACGAATCTGCGGAGGACATCGACGGAGAAGCAATCGAACCAAACAATCATTGACGGTTTTGCCTATCGGGCGACGGGGACGAGTCGAAGTCCGGAAAAGGAAAAGGAAAGGTGGCGGAAGGTGGGGCAGAGGGAATGGACGGTAGAGCAATCAAGCGGAATCTTCCTTCGTTAATGTTGAGGTATTCCAGTGGAAAACTATATTCTAGTCTGTTGAGGGTACACTAGTTGGATTCTTTGAGGATAGAAAGGTTGAAGGATAATTAGTTGTTGAAGAGGTTTAAATATCTCTTAGTATCGGCATAGAGTTAGTTCTTGTTCAGTCCAATAAGCACTAATCGGTCAGTGTGCAAATAGCAAGCTGTGTGTAGTGGATATGTATGGTATTTGTATCAATAATTGTTATATATAATTATTAATATATATATATATACATATTATATATATAAACATACAATAAGAATGTTTATTCAAAGAACGAATGGTTTTGTTCTTTTTATCGCTGCAATATAAAAACTTTAACGAAGGTGTCAATAACGATGCGAGTGATCAACTAAATGTAGGCGATTGTAGGTCATCTTTCCAATGATATCTTCCAATGATATTAGAACTTATTCGATGAATTCTTTGTGGGTAGAAAAGATTGAAGGATAATTAGTTGTCGAAGAGGTTTAAACCCTCCCTCGGTATCGGTGTAGAGTTTGTTCTTATTCAGTCCAATACGCAGAAATCAAAGAGCGTTGTGCTTTCTGTTCTTTCTTTCGGAGAAGTACATAGATCGAATCACGTTTGTATTTAACTTTAAGCTTATCACCGACCGATCAAACGATCGTTCTTAAATCTTCGCTTGGAATTTCCTACGTGGGACTAACTTTTCTCTATATGTTTATAATGTAAACCAAAAACAAAAACACAAGAGTGCAAGTTTTTAAAAATCCTCGAAAGAATCTCGTATCGTTCTTGAATGAAAAAGAAAAACTGGTTCCACGTTCCTTTAGGATCAGCATCGAGGAATATTTTCGGTCGATATGTCATCGAACTAACGAACTTCGCATTACTCGTCCGCCTCGAATTGCTGGAGACGCCGAGAATCGGTCTTTAATTAGTTAATGGAACACCGTCGAACTTTGCCCGTTTCTCTTTTCACCTTTCTCGTTTCTTCTCGTTCGGCGTTGGGTGCGGCGCTGGTGCTTCTCGCGGCTGCCCATAGATTACGCGCTCTCGCCCTTCGTCCGAAGGAGAACACGGCAGGCAGCCCGTAATTTAGGCAATGCGGCTGACGTTGCTCGTTGTTACGCAGCGGCAGAGGCGTTTCGTAAGACCAGCTGCGGAACGACCAGTGTATAAACGAATTAAATATAAATGGCGGCCACCAAAGTCGACTCGTCGAAGCACAGAGTGGATCTAGTGGCGGATCCATTGCTAAAAATGGGAAAGTGATCGCTAATAGTCATCGCTCAACAAATTTCCTTCGATATCTTCACAATTCACGCGACGGAAGGTTGTAGGGTGTCTCGAACACGACTGTTCGCCAGACCTTGCTCATTCGGATTAGCACTCGCTCCGATCGATGGCACGCCCGCTTCTGAGTAACGCTTCGACACGTACGAACAAGCGAACAATTGGATCTCCGAACGGTTCGCCTCTGTAACGGTTGAGGCGCATCGGGCATCATTTTGCTGACATTCCCCTTCGAGTGTCTAATCCTGCGTAGTTTGAGGTTATGTCAGTTGCGTATACAACCGTCGTGTAGTCGTGTAAATGACGGTTGAGTACTCACACCAGCTAGACTCGGTTCCAACGTTTTCTGGAATCAAACATAAGAATTTTGTGTCTTTGAAATGTGTCATTTGGAAGACACAAGAAGTGTACGCACTAATTCGCTACGACAAATACACTAGATTACTCGGCTACTTGACGTAATCAATCAGCGTTAGTAAGCGACTGCCAGAGCCTCGCTGTGAATAGAAGATTTGCTGTAAGCAGCAGTCTTTCACCGTACTCCAAATGACTTAGCCTTTATTAGCTAGAATACAAAATCCAGTGTATATTCAGTACTATTCGGTGATTCCCTATCGTAAATACCACACATACCTCGGATCAAGAAAAATCCTATTGACACGGTATCCACAAATTATCCGAAGATCGGGGGAAACGCGTAACTAACGATGAACATTAACACATCGGCTGATAAGTTTCTTGTCTGACAGACAGATGGCGCCACAAATACAAAATTAATATTCTTTTAGGAAGTATTTACCTTCAAAAGATAGCTGTAAAAATTTCATGACGATCTGAGTTTGGTTCAAAAGTTACAGTGGTTCCATTGAAAGAAAAGAATTTCACGTGTTGATAAAACATTGCTTTTTGATGGGAAATAATACCGTTGAAACAAAGGCTTGATCTGATAAGTATTATCCGAACTCTGCACCAGGAAATTAATTTGCTGAATTTAAACGTGGTCGTATGAACACCGACGATCCGTCACGTTTTGATTGCTCAAAAGTGTGATTGCATCAGAAAACATCAAGAAAGTCCACAAAATTGTTTTGGCAAAGTATAAAGTGAAGATGTAAGAGATAGATGAACGTGCCTGCTTTATTTTGCATTATCGGGCATTATTTTTAGATCGGGAACTTATCAGCCGATGCGAGACTTTGAGTAAAGCACTTTTAATGTACTTGATTCTTGAAATTATCGCGAATACGTACGTAAAAACACGTATTTATTCGTGTATACATTCAAAGTATGCGTAAATATCTGAACAAAAAAAAAAGTTTCGACCCTTTACCGTTACGTGTTGATCGAACGCAATTACACTGATGTACTTGCGGAAAAGTTCGCTTTATGGCCTTTAACGCTTGCCCGTTTATCGCCCGTATAACGACATTACGATATTTTAACAACGCTGGTCGTAGGGACGATGGAATCGATTATCGTTAACCTTTCGAGTGCGAAGGAAGGCGATTCACTCGAGTCAGTCGCCATTGTTGTCGCTTTTCTGAACAAAAAAGGAACAAAAAAATGAATGTCTAGGAACCTTCTTTCTCGAAGGTACATAGACGCCATTACGCTTTCGGCGTGAAAATGCGGTGCCGCCATTGCGTTTCTCTGCTCCTCTTCTTTTTCTTCTTTTTTTTACGTTAAACGCATGCCACGTTTACTATGCGAAGTAACGATGCATAATGCACGTTCTAACACGATAGAACGCGATAATGATGAAAATGTTCTGGAGGATCGCGTCCACGTAAAAATCCATGTTACGCGGAGAGGCAAAAAGTTTTACGTTGCAAAGTTCTTTAGGAAGAGTGGGGAATGGGGGACGCTGCACGAGACGCGATTAAAACTCATAAAAATTAAAAAAATGTCGGAGTAAAACGACGGAAATAATCTCGATGGGAGAAATCACACGTTTCCATTTTTACTTTCCATTTTTTAGTACGAAATAAAATTCAACTTTTTATACAATCGAATTTCAATCGATTTTATATCTTCCATTTTCTTCGATGATCTTTCACTATTTTTCTGGAAATGTAGTAATTTATAACCGTAACACAACGGAAGACATTCGGAAAATAATTACGAGACGTCATCTATCTATTTGTGAAAACCGAAATTACTCTGTACCCAATCTAATGGAACCTCAATTTCGAGAAGGATTTAAATCTTCATTCCATCGAGTCGCTCGCCGCCACGTTAACCGCTCGATTTCCCTCCTTTTATCGTGAAATGGATGACGATTATCGGCGTGACAAAGCAACGAATTTTTGAACGGACGAATTTTCAGAAATAACAGCGTAGAAGGAAACGAATTTACGAACATAAGGACATAAATTTTTGAACGAACGAGTTTTCAAATAAGTTGTCAAATAACAAGACGGAGAGGAACGACTTCCCGAACGCAACGGTCAGGACAGAAACGAATTTTTGAAGTTAACAACACAGAGAGCTAAGTCGACTGCAGGCCAGACGCGCGCGCCACGTCGCGTGAAACTCGCGAGGATCGTTCGCGGCCGATCGCCGCGCGCCCGTTAAAGATTCGCGATAACGCAATTAAGTGGACGGGCAAAGGCGCCTTTCGTCCCCCGTACTTCGGATTTAAATAAAATCAATTTGCGCGAGCGTAGGCAAATGTTGACTCAAGGCATTTCAATGTGGCCGACTGCACGAGAGAGGGCGAGTAGCTCTCCTGCCGCAAAATGGAGGGAAATTGTAGGTAGGAACGGTTCTGCCTGGCGTTTCGAGCCACATTTGCAAACCAAATTGCCATTATTGATGGTAATAACCATACAGTCGAGACCGTTCCCCTCTGGACCCCTTGACGTCTATCCTCTTTTTCTCCCTACTCTCCCTCCCCCCTCTCTCTGGCCCATCCGTAGCTCTCGTCGAGTATCTTTCCAGCTTTCAGCCGTCATCGCACGCACCATCGAACCGCGTCGAACCGTTTCGATTCCTCCACCTTCGTGGATCCACGAAAAAGGCGTCATCTAGATACGCCTTTTCACGATTCTCTTCCCTCTACTAACCGTTCGGTAGTAGTTTCGACGTACACGTGTACGGATCCTATTTTCTCTTCAAAGAGCGCTTCAATGTATGGTCGCTACAATTTTGTGAATGTGGATGATACGCTTTATGAGAAATCGCATTAAAATAAATCAATGTTTACACCATATATTAGGTCTACCAGAAAGTTCTCTTTGTATATAAATTGAAGAAACTAATATATTTTCGATGCATTAATTAATGTTTACTGGACTATATCGTTTCCATTGTTACTAACCACCTTTTCGCCAATATATCGAACACATACGTAGAAAAGCGATGATCGAAAGAGTCGATGGTTGAAACTTGAGACGACATTATTTGACGGAACTTTCCGATTGATCTTATTCAATGCAGTTTATTCGAACAATCCAAGCTGAGCTAAGATTGGGATTCATATTAGATCTACCGAAAATTTCAGTCGTTTATCAGTTAAAAAAAGCTAACTCATTTTTGATGCATTAATCGATGTTTAGTGGACAATATAATTTCCATCGTTATTAACCGTCTCTTCACCTGCATATCGAGTACATAAGTAGAAAGGCGATAGTCGAAAGAGTTAGTGGTTGAAACTGGAGACATTGTTTGACGGAACTTTCCAGTAAACCATTTCTGAGAAATTAAATACCGAAATATTAAATATCCGCTGTCGTGCAATTAAAGGCCAGAAACCGATTCCACGTGAGGTAGGAGGAAGGTTGGATGAACCGGATGGCGGATTTCTTTCAAAGCCCACGTCACGGAAGAAGACGCGAATCGATGGACGCGCGCGATTCGAATTCGATGGAAGCTCGTTTATCGAAGAGTTCTACTCGGGGTGGTATCGAGATGCGTTCAACGACGCGAGACGGCGACTCTCCATACGTTTCTCAAAGCGAGCCACTTTGTATCCGCGAGCCTCCCGCAATAGATCGGGAGTCCGTAAAAAAGAGGAAGATGCCATGGGTCGCAACGTGCTCCATTCGAGTTTGGAGGCAACGAGATCGCCACCGATCTGAAGGGGTCTGAGAGAGTAGAAGGGGAGAAATAGAGGGGAAAGAGGGAGAAAAGAGTGGGGAGAGGTGGAGAGAAGAGTGGGGAGGAAAGGAGAAAAGTGACGCGAAACGGGTATCCCTGGAGCAAATTGGTCGATTATTTATATCCTTGTACCTACCTGTCTCCCGAAGCCCGATCTCGTCGTCGTTTTCTTACGTCTTAGTCGATCGATGGAATCGTGCAAACGACGCGATAAAGCACGTCTAGTCGCGCTGCAAGCGCGCGGCTACGTTCTGCACGAGAGGGCGACCGCGGAACGGAAAAGAGGCGGGAAAAAAACGAGAAGTATTTTCCTCGCGATAAAATCGAGCGCTGGGGGGTACGTTGACGGGCGATAGGAGGAGGAGGAGGAGGGGGGGGGAGAGGACGGGTGCGTGCGCGTCTATGCATATCGACGCGATTTCGAAGCGAGTGTCGGTTTGAAGAGGGGCAAGGGGGAGAGGTACGAAATGGAGTTCGTAGTCGAGCAAGGGGGCGACGTGGCTCTCCTACGGTACGCGAGCAAGGGCAGCAGAGGGCGGGCGCGGTGGTGGCGCCGGAGGAATCCATATTTTGCGCAAATGGGAACCGTTCCGGCGAGACCACCGACGATTGCTAGGGGCCACGACCTGGAGAGGCCTAGAGAGAGAGAGTCAGAGCGAGAAAGAGTGGCGGAGATCGTGATAGGGGGCCAGATCAAGAGAGAAGGAGAGAACAAGAGAGGATGAGAGTCGAAGAGCAAGAGAGAGGGCTAGAATGAGGTAGAAATGACCAAGAGGCGAGATAAAGGGCCAGAAAGCGGGAGAAAGAGTGTGGGCCAAAAAGTGAGAGTCAGAGAGTAAGCGAGAGGATTAGAGGTCAAGAGAAGGGGTCCTAAAGTGAGTAAGAAAGTGAGAGAGCTAGAGTGAGATAGAGATGATCAGGGAGCGAGAAAGCAAGAGAGAGGGAGTGGTCCAGAAAGTAAGAGACAGAGAGCAAGTAAGAGGGTTAGAGGTCGAGAGGAAAGGTGTCAAAGCAAGAGAGAGAGAGAGAGAGAGAGAGAGAGAGAGAGAGAGAGAGAGATCTCGA
>JAITYT010000186.1:999581-1010796 GCA_025433975.1 Liostenogaster flavolineata
ACCGATCGGCTGTAAGACTTTTTACCTGTTTAAACGTAGGAACTTGAGCTTGTAACAGCCACTTGGTCGAATATCCCAAGAACAATCAATTAATATTTAGGGGATCAAAGCTAATAGCTTGCAGTCTGAAGTTCCTAGAGAATGTCTCGAGAGTAGCGGAGAAGTAGTAGTATTAGTACTACCGACACTAGTACTAAGTGACAGCAGTAGAAGTAGTAGAAGTAATTGCAGTATCACGAGGACTACCAGGAGTAATAGCAGTAGTGGCAGTTGTATGATGACTAGCAAGGGTAGTGGGAGTAGTAGGTAGATTACGAAGATCAGTGAGAATAGTGACAGTAGCTACAGTAGACTACTACGAGTAGTAGTGGAACTACCAAGAGTAACGGTAAGAGTTGCAGTAATACCATGAGGTAGAGTTAGAGTCTGGCACGTAATCTGCTCGCGAAAAAAGTAACAAAGCGCTCGATCTTCATGAACGTGTGATGATTTCTAATCGGTTAGAATATTTTATTAAACGCGTTGCTATTTGACTCGCACGAGTCGCGTGAGATTAATCTGACGGGAGAAGTGGGCGGATATAGAAACCAACAAGTACAAAAACCGCACAATTCACTTGAACGATCTAGCTCGTGCACGTGTACTTCCGATTGGTCGATCAGAGCCGTAATAAAAAGAATGTTTTATCGGGGAATGGAGAGAAAGGTGAAGGGAATGAAGAGAAGGAAAAAGAACAGAGTCGAATAGTGGTAAAAGCCGCGCAACGATTCTCTCGGAAGGTAGAAAGAGCGCGTCGCGATGCAATTAACGTTGCTTTGAATGCAGGCGAATCGATCCTTTCTCGACGTGCTCGTAAACGCCTCCGCAAACAGAAGTCTCCCTTTAGTCGTCCAATTATCGTTGCCTTGCGAACTAGAAAACTAACCTCGCGGCCGGTTGAAAGCGCGTCGAGGCGTTCTACTCTCGCTTGACCCGAGCGAGGAAACGACGCCTCTCGAACTCTCGACTCGAGTGCGTCTCCATCGACGATGGTGCGGCAAAGAAAGGTGCTTCTCTACCTCGAGGCGTCCGATCGAACGCTTCCGTTTTCCGATTATTAGCCCCAGGAAGCGTGCCGCACGTCGACGATGTCCGAAATCCATGTTACCAGGACCAAATGGAGCGGAGCGACACGACAAAGCTTTTATTTTTATCCATGATGCTAAGCGGCTACGAATTCGGGTTTTCCATTAACACGTGCAGGACAAGGGGTTGTACCATTCGTGGTACAGTCGCGATTGGTCCCGTCATACGGCGTGCGCCACTGGTGGTACATTAACGATTTCGTCCCGTCAGACAAGCTGCAAGGATCCAAATGCTTTAGTTGTTCTTTGGGTTCATGATACGATTGTTAATGCTACAATTATTGCTTTGTTACATTCTTTATTCCTTTATTTCTACATATAATATTTCCAGAAAATTTTTCGTCGCGTCTGATCGCAATGCCGAACAGTTCTAATTTTAAAGAAATCGAAAAACGATTAAGTTATGACATACGTACGTATGCGAACTAATAGTATTACAAACGAGAAACGTGACAATTGGAAATGAAACCATGGCAGTCAAAATGAGAAATGATGTTGGGTCGAGTAAAAAGTAAATTCGTATCTTTGGTATAATCTCGACTGGAATGTTTCTTAATCTCATAAAAACTATGGTGACAATTTTTTCAACTCAACTCCATCATCGATTATCGATATCATTAATAATCAATAAATCGATGTAATTTGCAGAACACTTATTTAAGAAGTATCTTTATCGGTCCACTGCGGTTAGAAGTTCACGCAAAACAAAGCTGCTCGCGACTGGAAACTAAAGGAATTTTTCTATCCTAGGAAGAAAAATGAACAGTGATTTAGGACCACTTTGCGAACGTGTAAATCGCGCATCGGTAAATGGGTTAACCTATTGACTGTCAGGCAAATTTAGAACGCCTTGCCTGAGCGCCAAGACCAATTGGACTAACTACCTAACAACTTGGCAACTTGTAGTTGGCAGTGAATGGGTTAAAACCCAACGATGCGGGAAGTGAAGTGTTGGAACTGCGATCATGTCGCGATCGGTACGAGCCGATGGATCGTCATAGGTCCGAGAGATCTGATGAAAAGCCACACGATGGCCTGGAAGTGCCCCAACTCCGCACAAGTACGGACTTTCTCTGATCTTTGCAGAGGGCGGAGGGGAAAGAGAGCAAAGGTCAAACGGCGAGGTAAAATCGCTAGCAGAAGTCAATATGGTTTACTTGTTTGAGGGGAGGGGAGGGGAGGTTCAGGGGTATCCTCTTTGTCCTTCGGAGGACGAACGATGGAAGCGATCGACGAATCCCGCTGGAATAAACCCAGCTACCGAGGGACTTTCGGTAGGATGAGCGACCGAAAAGAGAAGGACGTTGGAAAAATTAACAGTCGGGATACGGAAGCACCTGTCCCAGTCGCTAATCCAGGTCCGGTTGGCTAAATTGGCGAGCATCGTATTCTCTCTCTTTCTCTGTCTCTTTTCCCCTGGTTCTTCTCTCTATCTTCCTCTTTTCTTTGGTTCTTCTCTGTATTTCTCTCTCTCCTGATTCTTCGCCGTTTCTCTCTCTTCTCTTCGATGTTTCCTATTTCCGTCTTTTTTTCTTTCCTTCGTTTCTTCTCTTCCGTACTCTCTGCCCTTCGACTCGAACGTTCGTCTAGTTTGTCTCGCCACGTTTCTAGCCGGCAATCGGGAAAATGGCAAGAGCTAGGAGGAGGAAGAGGAGGATCGCAGCCTGAGCCACCTAAACGCAATCTAAAGCCGCTATTCGTGAACCGCCGTTAAATCCGCGGTAATCAAACGCCGCTGCAGTTAGCCCTCTCCGGAGCAGCAGGACTCGAAGCTCCTGGCACCGATATCACCGTCGGTTATCCCATGGGAGAGCCGCGACGGATCGATCCCTTCGGCAAAATCGAGTCTACTTTCGCTTTCCAATCGGTCTTCTCGGCGCATGCGCGCCTCGAGCTCGATCGCGCGCCAAATTCGATCGTTTATCGAGAACGAATGGTCTCGTTTTATAACCGACGAAGAAGCGTGTTACGTCTTTGTCTGCTTCTTTTGGACCTTCCCAAGTGGCAGATTGGGAAACGCGAACGAAAGGCGGACAGGAAAAGAAATATGACTCGATGTGACGCTTTGAATGATTGACGATTCTCGCGAAATTGTTGTTATTGTTATCGTTATGATTTTTTAATATTTTGTGGTTTTGATTTTTTTCTTATTACAGATGCATCGATCCCAGATTGGGACCTATCGCATGTCTCTTATTTGTACCACGTTGGATTTTCGAATTGTTCGTGATAGGAAAATAATTATTCGCTAGCAGAATAAATAAAGAAAGAAATGGAATAGAATAATACGGGACAAAAGGGAGAAGTGTTAGATCCAATACGGACCGACGCGTATTGCGATCTGCCAGCTTTTTCATGCGATGCGAAAAAATAAGTCGAAATACATGGCGCCCACTTGCATTAGAGTGCGATTCAGCAAACATTGTGCGCCACCACGCATCAGCCTTTGTTTATCGAAAATCGGTTCGACTTTTCCACGTGACGTAAGAGCACACTAAAGTGCAATTTCACCAACATTGTCTACAGGGTGTAGACGTTCTAAGAACACGCAGCTGGATTACACGTGACTTTTGTCACATAAAGTGTATGCGAGTGCGAGCGTTGAGCGTTGAGTTTTCATATGTATGTATGTATGTGTGTATTTTGTTGTTTTGTACTTTGGCGTGGCCAGGAAACGGAAAACAAGTCAGTCTTTTGACGACGATCATACAGGCAAGCTAAGTGCAAGCCGTGAATGAAAACTGACGTTTGACGTTGAACGCGTTTCTTTGAATTACTATTTCTGTTATAATAAAGTCTTTCATTTATTATTCGACTGCCGTCTGCTCAATGATCCCATTCAATCATCAGTAATATATTACAAATAATACTGGGTGACCAATGGGAATGTGTCAAAAGTTACGCCGTACAACCTCAAAACATCGCAGAGCTGATAATAGTATTAAAAAATGCAGTCGCAGCATTCTTATATCTATATTTGATAATTTATTTCAAAGTTTTTGCAAACGATTGAAGTTTTGTGTTAATTTCAATGGATAACACTTTGAAAACATATACCACTAATTCATACGTTCAAGCAAAAATTTTCTCTTTTTTTTATATTGTGTATTTCAATTGTTAAATTATTTTATTTCTTTTTCATATATATGGTAATAAAATTAAAAAAATTTTTATACAAAATGGCATTTAATTCATTTTATTTGGCCTATTTGCTACGAGGTAATAATTATTTATTTTTAACACATTCCCAGTGGTCACCCTGTATATATTAATAAAAACTACAGTATGTTACCACTTATTAGCCTTTGCTTCATCCTGATCATAGTATCGTTACTGTTACAATCTAGAAATCGTTCCCACGTTTCCACTTTTCCACGTGACGTGACGCAAAAAGAGTTCGATAGAGTGTAATCTAACCAAAATTGTACGTTACCGAGCATCGGCCTTTGTTTCACCCTGACCATAGCATTGTTATTGTTACAACACATTGCTATTCTCGAACCAACCTCCTTCGTAACCCTTAGCTCGCGTCGTGTTGCGATAATCGAAATTCCAGGTGAATTGAGTCGCAGTAACGCGAGTTAGCATTCGTTATGCAAGGAAATACGAAGCGTTGGATGCGATTAGGGAAGACGTCGCGCTCGGCTCTACTTGCCGGAATCCTCTCCTTTTCCTACCGTCGTCGATGAGGAAATACATGCATGAAAAAGTGGATTAACGATGAGCGTCGCCTGGAGCCGCGTCGTGGTAAGCCAATTTCGTGCGGATCCGCAGTACCTCGTCTCTTTTCGACCCGCGCCCATCGTGAAAGGACCCAAGGCAGGACACCGACGATTTCGTGTCGCTCGTATCGCGATCGTAATTTCCGTTTCTCCAGTTTACGAGCGCGCACGTGGAAAGGAACAGGGAGAACCACGTCATCGTTTCGTTTAATCCTCCTGTCTGGGTTTACGTCGCTCTTTTTGCAACGATTGTAACGGTAAAGTGAACTTCGTTACTCAAATTTGGAATCCACTCGAGCGTGGAATATAGGTGGAACGTTCAGCGTTTGCATTATGGAAAGATGATCGGTTTCTTAGAAAAGCTAGTTCGAAATGGAAATGCTGTTGTCGTCACAGTTTAAATATTTGGGTGGACTAGAGACCGAGAGTTCGACTTTTGCATTTAGCACGTAGTGAAATATCGGACACCTTTTAAGTCATGCGCGTTTCTAGGTTGATAAGCACATTTGTAACACATGTAGGGATGACGTTCAAGTTCAAGGCGCTGTTTTGGCACTAGGAATATCCCAGCGAATACACTCGCACAAAATCTACAGGAAACCTTTCGAGGCAAACTTCAGGAATTTCGGACGAGGTCGTACGACCTGTGGCTCTAGGACGTCGAGGCAGTTTGATTAGGCGGTGATCTCGGCTACTGTCGAACGACTCACACCTACCGAAACTTACCTTTAACAGGTCCAACCTTTGTATAATAATTATCCGCGAAGATAAGAGCAGGCTTTTCCCAAGTTAAAAGTATGGTTTAGTTGAAAGTATGGCGAAACCATCGTCCAAGTCACGTGATAAAAACGATGACATTAAGACGACACAGTGAAAATTGTAGGAATAATTAACGAAAGGGACTGAATGAAGTTGAACTCCCACCGAAACTCGACAGTCAAAGGCTGTACTAAACCAAGCCTATAAAGGTTACATAAGCCAAACATATTGGATAGATGTTCAGTACCTTTGTCGAATCAAATGAACAAGCAAAGCAAGACATCGTACAACATCTTAGAGATTCTAACCTGAAACCAATGCATATAGAGGGAAAAGATTGCAGAGAATGCACCTACTAGGCAGACGTCCAGAATCCTCGTCAAATGAAGAGTGAAGATGATGGCGAAATAAATGAACGAATGAGTAAACCAACGAAGTAAGACATTTTACAAGACGTAAGAGATCCTAATCTAGACCCTCCGCGTGTCTAAGGGAAATAAATAAAAATCCTGTTCCAAAACAGAACAGGACCCTTCGTCATGGAACCGATTATTTCCGCGTTAAAATTTCTCGTCGAGTTTAACGAATTATTTTGTCGTCCGTTAATGCACCCTTCGTGTTGAATAATACAAGGAGATATAAAGGAGAAGCACCGCTGACGAAGGTACCGTCTTTCTAAAGTACATTTTTCCATAGCAATATTACAATTATTTTTCCTTCCAGCGTCCCACCTTGCTATCGTTTACTCTGGATCGCAGTCGATAAAGCGAGAATCTAATTTCCGCCTTGGTGAGGGCGAAGGTAGAATGACTCGTAAAATCCAGAGCGGGGCAATTACGATGGACGTCGAGTCCTTTTTCTTAGGTCGGGACACCGCGAGAAGGCGGAGGCAAAGGAGACGGAGTTAATACCGTTACGCGCGGTGGCACGGTGCACGGGATGAAAAAGTGGGTCAACGTAAAGCTCCTTTCGTTTTGTTCCTTTCTCCGTTCGCTCTCCCGCCGCGTTCTAGCGTTCGCTGCTCTCGTGGCACTCTTAATGAGAATATGCCGGTAATAAGCATACGTTGGCAACGTTTTTAGCGTGCTTTAACGCGCCACGAACTTTAAAAACAACAAAATTCTTATTAAACTGGGGGTTTACGCCGCGAACGCGAGTTACACAGTCGCAAGGACGTTCGTATGGAGATCTATCCTCGCTTTTAATTAAGACGTAAACGAGCGTTTCTTGCTCCTTGAAATTAGGGGCACGCCGCCTTTCACCCGCAGTTTCTTCAAAGGCCGACAAAATGGCGCCGTGCGGCGAATCGTCTTACGGATTTATTTCGGTGTTTTTCGTTTCGTTTCTCAATTTCTACGATTTTCGATTGACCGTTCCATTAGACGAAGGAGGAAAAAGGAGATGCGATAAACCTGTTTGTACCACCGGTGGCTTATTTCGCCCAACGGGACAATCCTATAAAGAATAAGTATATTTGCTTGAACAAGCGATTTTGAAATTTTGTTTAGTATTTTTGGCTCGTTAAATACTGCATAATTAATGTACATAATTGAGACTATTGCGTGAATTAAATTAGAGCTTAGAGTAGAATAAGATTGACATAAATTAGGATTTAAGTTTCAATCTAAAGAAACGAAGAACTGTGATGGGTGAATGGAAAGATGCCTGCAACCCTTACGGAAGCAAAAAAATATATTTCTATATATTTTTCTATATATATTTCTATATATATCTATATATAAATATATTATATATACATAATAATTATATATATATTATATATATTTATATATATATTCTATATATATTAAATATACCCCTACTAATTAAGAAAGCTATTTGTGAGACTTTTGTACACTATTTCTCTCTCTCTCTCTCACGCTTACGCGTAATCCGACACTTTTTGTAACGAACTTGTAACAAGACGTTCGTCGCGGATATAAAGTACGGTTAAATGCAATGCACTGTCTCGACCGTTTTACGCGATACTTGCTAGCGGTCGAGAATCGCGCGTCGGACGCCGGCTTATAATTTTCCCGGGAATGCGTTTTACTTTGGTCGTGCTGGTCTCTCCTTCGTCTTCAAAGGTGGAAAGTTAAATTTATCGTAAATCGTCGTAACCTTCCACTACCCACGAAAGAAAATATTTTACGGGATGATTTAACGAGGACGTATTGGACGATAAAGTCGCCCATTCGCTCCTTGGTACTCGGAAAACGAGAATGGAAGTCGGCGTTTCGCCGTAGCTCGTTACGACGCTTGGTTCGACCGTCGCCAACTTTTGCCATTTCAACTGTCCGAATTTGTTTTTCACAGTGTAACGCGCTTCTTCTCCCTTTGGTTACGCTTTTTTATTTTCGGGAAGAAGTACATTCAAGAACAAATATTTAGCGTCTCTCTCTCTCTCACTTTACTCGCTGCTATGGTTTAAAATTACGATCGACCTGTTACATCATTCCAAAAGAAATCGTTAGGTCGTTTATGAAGGATAGTTACATCGTTTATGTGTAAAGGATTGTTACATTAATTGTTCATTGACACTCTGATTTTTGAACATCTTTGAACACAATTAAATACATATTTTTACCTTCCGTATTTCTAGATAATCATATTTGGAATTTAAACTCGACAGCAAAAATATGCCTTATTATTTTTTTTTCATTTTTTCACTTTGCGAGTATACATAATTTTTACAACATATTTTATGTATTGGAAACTGAAAACTTTCCGAACAACCGATTAAAAAACATCGATATTAATCCGATGTATGAAAAACCGGGGGAGACTTTCGGAACAACCAATAAAAAGAAGCGACCAGTGGGGGACTTTCCGAATAACTAATAAAAAAAGCAGCGAAAAAAAGCTTTTTGGAAAACTAATACTAATTAATGGTCAGCGCGATCTATTGGAAACCGACGGAGACTTTTCGAAGGACTCGACATTCTAATGTTCCAAAATTTGTGCAAATCCCGAGATCGATAAACTCTCTTTAAGACGATGATCTCGTTAGAAAATTGCACGGATAAACGATGGAAAAATTATTCGACCTAAGCGTTGGGACGATCGACGGACAGGTACGTACTCGGATGCGTGAAAGCACGCGACACGGGTTGAACGCAGGTACGTATCTCGCCGACGATGCCGGCCGTTATCGTGGCTGCACAGCTTGCTCTATTCCACGGGAACGAATACCTAGTATCTGGTATGCAAATTCATCGTTCGAGTAAGGCGGGAGGCGGAGGCGGCGGCGGGCGTCGAGAGAGGCCGCATAAATTTAGCATACATTCCTTGTTTTCGGCCGAGACGCGGCCGAACCGGATAAAATGGAGGAAAGAAACGCCTTGCGCGAATACTGTGTGTCGCGTTCAAACGCGATACCCGAAAAATGTTTGCGGAAGACGAAGGTGTACTCGTTGCAAATGTCAGCGTGTAAAGCGTTCATGGGCGACTTTTTCTAATTTCAGGGAAAAATTATCATTCCGTTTTCAAGTCAAGGGTTGGGTCGAATTGTTAAATAAAATAAATTCTCATTAAAACTAATTGTCATTTACTTGTGGTATAAAGCTTTGGCGTTAAGCTTTAGATTAATTTTATAATGCGATGAATAACGTGACGATTTAGAGTGAGGATTGACCTTTGTGAACTATAAGACTATAGATATCGATGGTTTACTTGCCATTCCGTTCAGGCCCAGACTCGACCGTCAAGTGGACGAACCAGAGAATGAACCGAAGTGTTAGAAAACTCGGTTATCCTGTTTTAATACATAACATTAACTTTTTTTTAAGTATTATATTCTTATCCTTGAGCTTTAATCGAACAAAAACTGATGTCGCCTAAGCATTATATTTAGTCTCACAATTAATGAGTAAGTCTGCGGTCGGCTCCTGATGACCGGCGTTTAACGTGTTAAGAATCGTCGCACAGAATTTTCTCTAGTTTGAGGTAAAGAAATTATTGGGTAGGGTCGAGTTGTTAATTTAAACAAATTGATATGAAATGAATTAAAACAAGTTGCTATTTCGTAATTCGTTTGTTGACGATACAACGAACGACATGACGATTTTTTTTCTTAATAACAGAAGGTTATTTCCCTAAAAAAAACTCGCTCACTTTTCGGGAAGCGTCTCCATACTTTCGAGAGCGATTCTCGAAATAACTTCTTATCGTTCATACGCTTCGTGTTTTTAATGAAATTCGTGGACCAAGCGGTCAAAATCGTCTCTCTTCCTCCTTCTCCATCTCCTTCCTCTAGCCTTCATTTTTTCAAACGCGAGAGGCACGAGTGTCCGTTTCGCACGACGGTTACGATTACGGGCAGCGAACGCATCGCTTGGACCTGGCAAAAAAAGGGAAGCTTTCATTCAGTGGCGCTCGAGCTCCCGCAGAGACGCGCTTCATTCCAAATACCGAAGAAGCGAGCACACGTAGTCGGTAGTTTGATCGCGACACGTCGGACGTGCGAGCGAACGGACGTATAATGCCAGAGAAAGAGAGATTGGAGATGTGAGGTTAGAGAGGACGAGTCTCATTTGCAGTTAGGTTTGTTATGTGTATGGGTTTTCACGAGGGTTTTCACGAGGTTTTCCGTGAGGGGCGGATCAACGACGCGTTCAAACACGGCACAGAGAACTCTGATAACGTGCGGACATTACGAATGGAAAATGCGAAAGCGCGTCTTCTTCTCTTTCAACTTCTCTTACGTGTTTTTTCTTTTCCTCCTCTTCCTTCTCTTTTAATTTTTCTTACATTTGTCTCCTTTCTTCGTCTTTCTCCTCTTTGTCCTTCTTTTTCCCTTTTTCTTCTCTTCGCCTCCTTTCCCTCATCCTTTCTCTCGTTCTTTTCTTTCTCCTCTTCCTCCTCCATTCTTTTACCTTATTCTTTCTTCTTCTTGTTTTTCCCGAATTATCCTAGGAATGTACAAAAGGAGGAGCGCAACGTGACCATCGTCTCTCGTCATTAGCATATTTTCGCGAGGGGCTGCGCCTCGGTAGTTTCCTCTTGAGAGGAGTAGTTCTCCGTCCTGTCGAAAACACGCGCGACCATGCGGAAACTGCGACCAGTGATTTTCGAGAAAATGGAGTCGTCCTGCTCGCGTTATCGCGATCAAGTTTTCCAATGTGTCTTCGTTTTCATCTATCGTCTGATTTATCCGCGCTAGAATTGAAACGTGGTTACCGCAGAAATTTCGTAGCAAGAGGTTAAAAACGCAAGGCGCGAATGAACTAACGAACTCTAATAAATTTCACGTCCAACTGTGCAAAAATGAAAAAACGTAAGCCCGTTACAAGACGCAGAGCTCATTAAAAAAAGAAAAACGCCTCCATGGCATCCTTCTCTTTTCGAATCCGTGAAAAAGTCTTAACGTTCTCCACGGCCAATTGAACGACGGTCAAGAACATAAAATGTGCGCGAAATGATGCGTCCGCGAAATCTTCATCTTTTTGATTCTCTAAAAAAGCCGAAGCAATCTTCACCTACAATCGCGCATGACAGTCGAAGAAGCAAGGCGCGTAAAAATCACTTTGAAAAAACGCATTGAAGATACTACTGTGAGCAAAAAATAACGGGAAATTTGAATTTAAATTTTATGGGGACTCCGATAGGGAC